>JAECUM010010950.1:0-16444 GCA_016617855.1 Megalonaias nervosa | reverse complement strand
TATACAGCCGTAAATAACCAAAACTTAGCTATTGACTCTAGTATGAATTGAACTTAAAATTCATTGAATATCCAGTTCATTTTTTGGCGTCTTTGATAAGTTATGACGTGATTATTTTGTATCTGTGTTTAAAGGAACTAATTCAGTGATCTATGGCAGCCACTACCTACTGTTCCTCCATCTGAAAATAAATAAGCTGCACAATCAACAACTGCACCATTAATCCGCTCCTCGGAGGGGGCATCAACAATGGCATCGCTATCTGTAACAATTGATGCTGACAGAGATACAGATTCTGATGAAGAGGAAGAGGTAGAGGAGGTACAGGCAATAGATGCACCAATCAGCCGGTCATCTGACATAGCATTAACAGTGGCACCACCATCTGTAACAAGTGATGTTGATGGAGAAAGTTATTCTGATGGAAATGAAGTTGTAGAGGCAGTGAAGGAAACAGATGGACCAATGAACCCGTTCGTTGAGGGAGAATCAACAGTGGCATCATCATCCGTAACAATTGATGATGACAGAGATAACGATTCTAATGAAGAGGAAGAGGTAGAGGGGGTGCAGTCAACAGTTGCACCAATGAGCCCGTCCGTTGAGGGAGAATCAACAGTAGCGACGACATCCGTAACAATTAATGAAGACAGAGATAACGATTCTGTTGAAGAGGAAGAGGTAGAGGCGTTGCAGTCAACATATGCACCAATGAGCCCGTCCGTTGAGGGAAAATCAACAGTGGAGCCACCATCTGTAACAAGTGATGGTGATGGAGAAAGTGATTCTGAAGGAAACGAAGATGTAGAGGCAGTGCTTGCAACAGATGCACCAATGAGCAGGTCCGTTGAGGGAGCATCAACAGTAGCCACGCGATAAATAACAATTGATGCTGACAGATAACAATTTTGATGAAGAGGAAGGTTTAGAGGCGGTGCGGTCAAGAGATGCACCAACGAGCGCGTCCGTTGAGGGAGCATCAACAGTGACACCACCATCTGTAACAAGTGATGTTGATGGAGACAGTGATTCTGATGGAAACAAAGAGGTAGCGGCAGTGCAGGAAACATATGCACCATTGAGCCAGTCCGTTGAGAGAGCATCAACAGTGGGCATCACTATCCGTAACAATTAATGCTGACAGAGATAGCGATTGTGATGAGGATGTAGAGGTAGACCAGGTGTAGGCAACATATGAACCTTCGAGCCCGTCATATCAGAGAGCATCAACAGTGGCTATTATATAAATCTTGTATTAGACCAAAGAGACCTTTGTAGTTTGTACCGTAATGTCTTCCGCATTAATCATTTTAGAAGCAGGAATTAATCTGCACCAAAAAATATATTTATCTGTATATCTGTCTATCTATCACTAACATTTCAAGATTGCTTCTTTGAAAACAGACGATGCAACTAAAAATAGAACTCACCTGTATAGCAAGTATATGGATACTAATTCAAGTGTTAAGCAGGTTTTTCATCGGCGACATCCCTCACGATGACACACACACACACACACACACACACACACACATATATATATATATATTTTAATTTTTTTTTTTTATTTATATTTATATGCTAATTTTCAGTAGCGTAAAATAAATTAAAGAAATCAAACAAACAATCTCCCAGGATCGCAGAACGCAATTATCTATCTGTCTATCTATATCTATTTTCAAATATAGAACAGAATTCAGTCGTTGAGCACGTATAAGGATAATAATCGTATAAAGATAGCAAGCGTGCTGAAAAAGCAATCATGGCCTTCCCAGCACTGGATCCTAATGATAGAAACATATCGACTTTTGTCATGAAGGGTATAATACTATTTTACCTCACATTGACAATGAGTGTTGTTTCGCACGTACGAAATTAAAGCTGGTGGCGTCTTGTATGATCTTAATTTCTGCATAATTATTGCAGCAAGGCATGTAAGAAACCTGGATTATTTCTAACCTCGATTATAGGGTAGGGTATCTGGACCAGCAATTCTCATAAATAGCTTTTACTGTCAGCCACATATCAGTACTCAATAGTGAGTTCATAATATTGCTATTGTATTTATATGAATGGGTAACATCTTTTGTTTTCTTCCCAAAATAGTTTTAGTTTTATTTCTACTTAAACTTTTGAAGAGGGGAAGAGGATCCGATTCTGTCTCTTTGTTTTGACATCTTTTTCATATTGTTCACAATTTCATTCAAACTTGGAGTCAAAACGTTTCTTTCTTTTGACCATTTTACTCGACCGTCTGAAAAATAATTTCAATTTGGTCTATGTTAGCATTGGATGCATGCAAAAGAAATCTCCAGGCAGATATACCTCCCAACATCGGGCGCAAAGATTAAACCTTGTTCCCTTATAGATGCTAACTACCTGATAACGAAATCACGACTGGTTACATTATTTGACTTCCTTTTTAGAGAATGGAATAGGCTATTAAGATTTACATCCTCTTGGAGTTGGGGTCAATGTTTTTACACGTAAGAACCTAATTTGCATTATATTGCATCTGATTCCCTATTTTATCCCCAAATATTTCACACGAATTTCCATCAGTTATTTAAAATTTGTTTCTGAAAGATATATTAAAATGATTACTATTTGAGCCATTTGTCCATGATAGCCGAGTTAGATAAATACATTTTTGAAATCTCCCTTGGGGTATTGAATCTACTTTGTTTGCCGTAACTGGACACTAGCGGTTGATATGGGCAACCTATACATTGGCTCCCACAGTCTTTTTCATTGCAAGTTGAGTTCCTTATACAGTCTATTGTATTATTCTGCATTAGTGTTTTAATTTATTTTGTGTAATTTTCATTCTCTTTCAAGCAGGCTTAATTCGTATACGGAGGAGGCAATGTTTTTAATGCACATTATCCTTGTGTTTTATACTCTATGTTACTACCTTAAAGAACACGACTCATTGTTGTTGAATTAAATAATGCTGCAATAGGAGGAAAGCGTGACTGAATAAACTGTTTAGTACATTATTTAGCCATGTGTTTATTCTTCAGATAAACAGCCAGTTTTATTGCATCAATGCAGTTTGCGCACACTTAAAGACATCCATTTGTTGTAAAGCGAGAGCGCCTAGTGTCTCATTAATAGTTTCAGGAACACTGTTTATATACAACGTTTAACATCAAGCCCATGTTTCTGAGGTCCTTTCTTGATGATAGATATATAGAAACTACAAAGCATACTGCACCTATGTTTTTAATTTTGTTAAATATCCTTGCATTATAATCATAATTAACACACTGAGACAAAATGTCATTAAATTTACAATTTTAAAGCTTTCACTCTCTTTTGCTACAGCAACTCTTGTCGAAAAGGATAGAGGTATGTTGTAAAGGGAATTACAACTACGAACGTATTAGAGGTTTATCCCGAAGTAGATTTATTTTTGATCCAAAAGCTAAACCTCTCCCGATTGTAAATATGAAATTAACTATTATGCAACAGTACCAATGCACTTAAAACCATTATGCTAAGGCAGTCTAACGACAAAACCAGTATCCACGGACAAACAAAGTTATTACGTAAATTTAATGTTCAACTTGAAACAGGCGATTAACCAAAGAAAGTTAGCTAATGGCCTGCCCAAGGACATTTCACCGAACCCCCATCATACACAAAAGAATCGTAAACGTCATCGCATTGACTACTTTAAAAGCGTTCAGAAAATGCAAGAGATGCTCCAATTGGCTGTGCATTGTAGGCAGTAATGAGATATGTTAAATGTTTGTACAATCCATCCGGGCAATTCAACCGTAAAACCCAGTTTAGAAAGGCCCTGTGTTGTGGTGGTTTTGGAGAGAGCTAGGAACCTTTGACATGTAAGCGTAGTTAACTTTTAACTTCATGCTGGAAATTTTTATATATTTATTTGATAAGAGTTCAAATTGTTTTTCATTAATTTGGACCCTTTTTTATGTATTTCAAAGGAAGAATATTTGTATTAGAAATGCTATTATTGATGTCTCAATTTCCAGCATATATGACTGGGACAATTGTTTTCCTCTTATCATCAATGATTTTGTTTTCTTAATATATATATATTTCTAAAATACTTCTTTTTTCTTACGAGAGATCGTAAGGTACGCAACATATACTGAAGGTTTTAGTGACAAGCGAGTGGTAGTTCCTCAGAACAAATAAGCACACACACACACACACACACACACACACACACACAAACACAAGCGCAACCAAAATAATGCGGATATGTTAAATCTAAGGTAAATATCATGCCATACTCAACGTATTTAGAAAAGGTTGAGAATTGTATCCTAATAAAGGCAGAATTTAAACACTAAGTAAGACGATGAGAAAGAGGGAGAATAAAAATGTAAACATTCACCACCCACTGGCGAATTTTACACTAACTATATATTTTGAAACTGAATCATACATGTTTCAGTGGACTGTAGGAAATGTTACTCTGTCACGACTTCAAAAGTGAAAAGTGAAAACAAAAACCTATTACGTGTACTGCAGAAGCGTGAATACCCTTGATGCGTTTTCATTTGTTACATAAGGATGCAATTTCAGAATAAATGAAATTTATTTGGTCGCATTTTTCATTTTTCACTGTTGTCCGAGAACGAATGTATACCTATATTTCCTTTTCGAAGATTAGGCGTGGTTTCATTATTCAAAAAAAAAAATTTACTCTTTCTGTGCTTCTGGAACTGATCTATCATTGACTGCACCATTATGTTGGCATGGGTTCCTACGCTGTACATTTAACAAAGATATGTTATTAAATTTCAAATCACTCTTTGCATGAAAATAAGAGATTTCACCAATGTTGTTTCACAGCAGACAATAGCATGACTCAATTGTTAAAACGATCCACTTTCAACATGTTTATATAAGTATTAAAATTCTTAACGTTGGCAAATGACCATGGAATTTGCCCCATTACATTTTAAAAATTCTTTTTACCGGCCTTTACCGTCATGTAATTTTGAAAATTATTTGCAACTAGTTCGATTTTTAGATCATTGACATTGAATTAAATAGTTCAAACGCTGTAATATCGTAACATTTACACACATTTGATTTATGGATGTTAGATTCAAGACGAATTCACAAAATGTCATAAGCTCCATACGTTCATGACAATGAAAAGTTTATTATTGTATGAAAAATTAATATATTATACGTGTGAACAAAAGACATCCTGGTAGAGTTACAAAGTTGATTGTTCTTCTTATTCTTTTTTTCCACAGATGTATTATTGCAAACATATTGAAGAATCCTGTAGCTTTGATGTTTTGAAATATATTTGGAAAACAAACAACGATGGAAAATAGAATAGTGTCCTACAGAATATATAATCTTTGTCTTGTACATGTTCAGTTATATACAGTCTTAAATAGCCGAAATGTAGCTGTTAATTTTAGTATGGATTGAACATAAAATTCATTGAATCTCTAGTTAATTCTGTTCAAGTCTTTGATAAGTTATGACGTGATTATTTTTTATCTGTCTCTAATGGAACTAATTCAGTCACCTATGGCAGCCCACTAACCACTGTTTCTAAATCTGAGAAGAAAGAGGCTACACAATCAACAGATGCAGCATTAATCCCCTCCTCTGAAGGAGCATCGCCGAACGTAACAATTGATGCTGACAGAGATAGCGATTATGATGAAGAGGAAGAAGTAGAGGAGGTACAGACAACAGATGCACCAATGACCCCGTCATCTGATATAGAATGAACAGTGGCGTCACCTTCTGTAACAAGTGATGTTGATGGAGATATTGATTCTGATGGAATTGAAGGCGTAGAGTCAATGCAGACAACATATGCAAAAATGAGCCCGTCCGTTTTGGGAGCATCATGAGTGGCGACTACATCCATAAGAATTGATGCTGACAGAGATAACGATTCTGATGAAGAGGAAGAGGTAGAGGCGGTGCAGGCAACAGATGCACCAATGAGCCCTTCCGTTGAGGAAGCATCAACAGTGGCACCACCATCAGTAACAAGTGATGTTGATGGAGAAAATGATTCCGATGGAAATGAAGAAATAGAGGCAGTGCAGGCAACACATGCAACAATGAGCCCGTCCATTGAGGGAGCATCAGCAGTAGCGACGCCAACCGTAACAACTGATGCTGACAGATAATGATTCTGATGAAGATGAAGAGGTAGAGGCGGTGCAGTGAACAGATGCACCACTGAGACCGTCCGTTGAGGGAGCATCAACAGTGGTTATCAATATCCGTTACAATTGATGCTGACAGAGATAGCGATTGTGATGAAGATGTAGAGGTAGACAAGGTGTGGGCAACATAAACACCTTTGAGCCCGTCATCTCAGAGAGCGTGAACAGTGGCTATTATATATATCTTGTATTAGACGAAATCGACCTTTGTAGTTTCACTGTAATGTCTTCCGTATTAGTCATTTTAGGAGCAGGAATTAATCCGCACGAAACATCTATCTATATATCTGTCTATCTATCCCTACCATTTCGAGATTGCTTCTTTGATCACAGATGATGCAGCTTCAAAACACAACTCAACTGCATAGCACGTATAATAATAATAATTCCAGTGTTAAGCAGGTTTTTCAGGGAGAAATAATGCAAAATATCTACGAAAAGTTTAGGACAAGAAAAGAGACACGAACGTCTCCATCGACGATATACCTCACGATCACAAACAGACACACACACAACACAGACACACACAAACACACACACACACACACACACATATATATATATATAAAGAATACAAATTATATGGCGAATAACAGCCGTTTCAATCGCACTGGATCCAGCAAGGGATCACGTGTGTCAGGGATTGATTGAGATAAATGCACAAAACTGACGACGAACAGTGCAAAACTAGCATCTAACTATTCCGAGCGCTTTGGACTCTTAATGAGTCTTTTGGAAAGGCATATATAAAACATAGACAAAACAAATAAATGCAACACAAAACCCGTTATGCTTGCAAAACTCTACATGGCTGTTTCTACATGAATTAAACCTTTAAATGAATTATGTCTCAATCAGCCTCAATCAACTTGTTGCGGATACTGGAAAATATTTGTATGAACCTTAAAATCGATAAGCCATGGCGACATCTATTACTTTGTGTACATTTTTGTAAGCTCACATTATATCCCGGATATTTAATTCCTATAGTAAACAGCTTCCGATTTCACGTGAGTTTTTCCATTTAATCAAATCAGGCCTCAGCTGTGGGCTAAAATCTCTTAACCCAAAGTAGTAGAGGCAATTAATGAGAATCTTTGAAGGGCTTTTGACCAATACCTGGTCTATAACTATTCAATAACTTTACTGTCTGTTGGAAGAGCTAGGCAGGTTTTAAATAAGCCACAATTTGGCTAAGGATTCCCGCTGCCATTCTCAGTGAGGCTGGTGTCACAACTAATGTCCTGAGAGCAAAATTTAGCTATTTCCTACAAAGTTGTTCTTCACACTCTTAGGTAGAAACCAAATCTTGGATAAATGTATGCTTTACCAAAATGTGGCTAGTGTCTTTTAGTATCACCAACATGTATGGTTGCAAAAGATCAAAATCTAGGTAACTATGATTGGCCAATTTGGATAACTGCAACATTGTCCCTTTCCATAATGTACTGTATGACTTTTAGGCAGAAACCAACTTTAGGATAAATATATATCCTTAGCCAAAATTTGGATAGTGACAGCAACGGCTTTTAGTACAACCTGCATGTGTGGCTGTTAGAACTGAAAAGCATAAAAGCTGCATAATTAGCCAAATTTGGCTATCCATCTGAATGTCTCTTACCATAATGTACATGTGTGACCTTTAGGCAGAAGCCAATTTTTGGCGAAATATATGCTTAACAAAAATTTGTTTAATAAGCGCAAGAACTATTGTCATAAGCTGAAGGTGTGGATCAAAGAAATCAAATATATTTTGAATAAGTGAATGATCAGCCAACGTTTGGAAGAATTGAAATAAAAGCCTGTAATAATAAAAAAATAATGTTACTGTATTTCTTAACAAGTGTTTATATAGTAGACTCATGCTGTATGGCACCCTTTTAACTGAAAGTGGAGTTTGGTAATAAGTAGTCAAAACCTGGTTTAGTGGTCACCTGCTTATAAAAGTTATTCTTTCCCCTCTCAATCGTCCATCAAGTTTCCCTGCAGATGTTGACCACCTGATCAGTGACCACTGGTTTTGCTCTCATGGATACTTGTGTACTGTAACCATGATTATCTAAGTATGTTTCTTTCCCCGTCACTGTACTGCTCAGCCGCACTTAATAAGACATACGTTCAATCTCAACTGCCTAACTGATTTCAAGAACTGCCTCTAACTACATTGATTGCATATACGGTTCAGCCTATTGCAATCTTGCAATGTTCTATATCTTACTAATCTCTTATAAATCCCCCTACCTATCCATCTACTTATATGTACTTGGCCAACTATTATTTCTTTTCTTTCTCTCAATCTACTGCCTTACTTTCACATGTCCTCTCTCTCTCTCTCTCTCTCTCTCTCTCTCTCTCTCTCTCTCTCTCTCTCTCTCTCTCTCTCTCTCTCTCTGTTTTTGTCATCCCTTTCTCTTACATCCTTGCACATTACACTCTTCTGTAAATAAGGCCACCTATACAGAACACATATGTCATCATTGTGTTGGACTACTCATGTTGCATGCCATTATAAAAATGTATATAATATAGTACAGAACTTAACAGTGTAACATTCAGATTTAATGAATGGCAGAATACCAAAACATCCCAGTGATTTGTATAAGGTTAGTAATTTCAGATAAATTCATGAGGTAAATAATCTGTTTCACCTCCACCCACCACCATTCCTTTCTAATGTGTGCCAGCTACTCTGTTCATAAAGATTTAATCAGAATATAGTCTTGTTAATACACATTCTCTGAGCTATAAAATAGAGGAAATGATGAAAAGAGAATCAAAATGATAATACCACATTGCTATTAAATACCCATATTTTTAACGATAATACCACATGGCCTATAGATATCCTTATTTAAATGTAAATTTAGAACTTTCTGAAACTGTATTATTTCATGTCGTGCTTTGAGTGTTTCCATAAAATGATGATATGAATTAACTTATGCACATTTAAATTCAGTACACTTGACCATTGTGTTTCCTGCATATACATTTCTGTAAGGAATAACTTAATTGGCTTTGACCAGGGAAATTTCGAATCGGATACCAATATAATAACACACAGGTAAGATGTCTACGGTGTGTCAGTTTATAGTAATGTCTACCTCTGGGGCATCATGCTGCAGACATGTAGGATGATGACCCATCCAGTCACATTATCCTTCCACCAGGCCAATCAGCCCTAACACTAACCTCTTAACGCTGAGCGCCTAGCGAGGCAGTTATTAGTAGCACTTTTTTAAGTCTTTGGTATGACTCGGTCAGGGTTCAAACCCACAACCTCCCGCGTCCAAGACAGACGCTCTAAACACTAGGCCACCTGAGCAGTCTGTACGGATATGTATGTCACCATCAGTAAATGACCTATAATCATCTAACATCAGACGATATGCTGAATATATTTCGTAATCAAAGCCAATACAGGTAGAGCAAGTTAAGCTGGAGTTTTGTATATGATGAACAATGGAATTGTATGCACTTTGCAAAAATGTGATCATTATTTTTTCATTGTGAACTTATAAATAAGATATTTGCATCTTTACTGGCTACAGGTTTACATCTGTAAACAACCGCTAGACGGCATGTGTCCAAAATTGATTGGAAAATCTGTTTGCTGTGATAATATAGAGCCCACGATAATACAGTGTTGGATTATAAACAGAAATCAAAAATACTAATGTGAAGTCTTTTGTAAATATGCCCACGGAATTGTGTCTAACTTGATGATACGTCCAGAAGGCAAAGTATAGATCTATGTAGATCTGTAGATATTGATCTTCCTGCAAAATGTAAAATTTTAAACTAACGACAAATTCAAATTTTGTAATACATAATAGATAAGGTGCAATGAAGAGAACCATACAAATGTAAATGATGTAGTTTCTTGATTTGCAGCATGAAATTGTGTCCTTTTTGGAAGGATTATGTGAGAATCAATATACATTGTAAACCAATGATACAAAATAGGGAATGTTTGATGAAATATTTGCTCTGGGTGACCTCCTTTTTTAGGAAATGATAATATAAGTCAAATATACCACTTGACAAATGTATTTATTATATATATATATATATATAATAGCATAATGGATTACCTCTGAAGTAGAATTAGACTAGCAACATAAAATAAGAATTCAACCTCAGTTAATTGAAAAATATGATTAGAAATTCAGATAACTGAAATCATGTTAATGTAAGCATGCAATAATATACTAGTGTGTTTTTGTAATTATACCTGTGTGTTATTATAAGCATGCAGGATTATACCTGTGTGTTATTATAAGCATATATTCTTGTATCATTTTCAAATTGGGTGAGGAGTTCATGATAAGAGTTGTGGAAGATCGAAGGGTTTGACTCCGATTTTTTCCAATCGTGCAACGCAAAAAGTACTTTTGGTTGTTGAAGTCGCAAGGGAGGTGTTTCGGTTGGTTGGTTGGTTGAATTTTTTTACGCCCAACCAGCACTATGAGGCTATTTAGCTATTTAAATTCTCGAATAGGGTCATTGTCGTTTAGGACGGTATTACTGTTAAGCCTAGCTGTACAAAGTGTTTCAAATTTGGCCCAGTCGGCCTTCTTTAAATTCCATTGTGGAACTGCGTCATCAATTGTAGAGTTAATATTTTCAAAGGAGATTGGAAAGTGATCAAAGCTGTGAAGGGCTTCAGCGACCTTCCAATCATAATCCAAAAGCAGCGAAGGAGAACAAATTGTCAAATCGATACACGTATATGTACCCGTTCCCGGGTGTAAATATGTAGGTGATTTGGTTGGTTGGTTAGTTGAATTTTTACGGCGCACCAGCACTATGAGGCTATTTAGCGCTATATTAAAAATTCGTCAACATATAGGGGGCAACCCACACCGGGAGTCAGACACCTGGTGATGCTATTAATTTTTATGTTGAAAAGCGTCACCGATATAATACTGCCCTGGGGCACACCCATCTCTTGATCGTGCATATCACAGAGGGTGGAGCCCACTCGTACCTTGAATTCCCTGTCTGAGAGGAAGTTTGATATGAACGAGGGCAGTCGGCCTTTTAGACCCAGATCGTGCAGGTCATTTAGTATTCCGTAATTCCACGTTGTGTCATAGGCCTTATCCAAATCAAAGAAAACCGATACTAAGTGTTCCTTCTTGGTAAAAGCGTCGCGAATAAATGTTTCCAGTCTAACCAGATGATCATTGGTACTACGACCATAACGAAAGCCACTTTGGAAAGGAGATATTAAATTGTTGGTTTCCAAATACCATACAAGCCGAGAATTGATCATTCGTTCCATTATTTTTCAAACGCAGCTAGTTAATGATGTAGGTCTATAGTTGCTAGGATCTGCGTTATCTTTGCCTGGTTTGGGAATTGGTATTACTGTTGCTTCTTTCCAAATTTTTGGTACATTACTAGTAATCCATAAATCATTGAAGATTTCCAAAAGAAATGTTAAGGATGGTTCTGGAAGGTGTTTCAAAAACTGGTAATGAATATCGTCAGGCCCAGTAGATATGTCATGGGCTTTAATCAAAGATTCCATAAGCTCCGACAATACAAACGGTTGGTTATAGCTCTCTGAGTTATTCGATGTGAATTTCAACCGTGTTTTTTCTTTTTGAGCTTTCAATCTTCCGAAAGCTTCTGAATAATTAGACGATGAGGAATTTTTCAAGAAACAATCGGCAAATACATTAGCTATTTTATGTTTGGTATTGAAATTGTTAATTTTTGTAGCTTCAGATGTCGGAAAGAATTGTATTTTCCCTTCCCGTTTATTTTGCTGATTCCGTCCCAAACTTTCTTTATTGAGGAACGAGAGTTTAAAGTTGAAACATATTTTTTCCATAATGCTCGTTTACTTTCTTTAATGGTGCGGCGAGCTTTGGCCCGAACAATACGGTACTGAGTTAAATTTTCGGGCGTTGGACGATTATTACATTTTTTCAGTGCTTCTCGGCATTGTCTAATGGCTTCTTTACATTCTTTAGTGAACCACGGTTTTTGGGTTCTTTTACAATTCGGCGAGAACTTAGCAATGGATTATTCTGCAATCTCAATTAAGACAGATGTAAATTGTCGAATAGGATCATTATCGTTTAGGACGGTATTCCTTTTAAGTCTAGCTGTACAAAGTGTTTCAAATTTGGCCCAGTCAGCTTTCTTTAAATTCCACTGTGGAATTGTGGAATCGTGTCATCAAGTGTAACGTTGGTGTTCTTAGGAGAGATTGGAAAATGATCACTGCTGTGAAGGTCATCAGCGACCTTACAATTATATTCCAAAAGTAGTGAAGGAGAACAAATTGTTAAGTCGATACATGTGTATCTACCAGTTCCTGGGTGCAAGTACGTCGGAGATTTGGTATTAAATAGACACAAGTCGTGTCTAGTAATAAAATCTTCAACCTTTTTGCCCCTGTCGCTTATGTAATTTGATCCCCATAAAATGTTATGGGCATTAAAATCACCGAGTAAGGCAAATGGCGCGGGAAGATGTTGAACAAGCGTGTCTAATTCATTTGGTAATAAGTTGGTGTTTGGTGGTATGTAAATAGAACAAAAAGTAATCACTCGATGTAGAGTGACACTCACAGCAATGGCTTGCAAATTTGTGTTTAAAGGGATGACGCTATGTGGGGCTCTATTGTTCCCAACAATAGAAACCCCTCCTAAGGCCCTGTCAACATTCTGTAAGTAGGTGTTAAACAGGGAATAGTTTTTAAGTGGGATGTTGTCCATATCTTTTAAAAAGGTTTCCTGAAGACATATTATTGCAGGATCATATTCGTTTAAAAGCAGAAGAATTTCATTGTAATTGGATCTAAGTCCTCGACAGTTCCATTGTATGATGGTATTCTTCATTATAAGATTACAGTGGAGATTTTGGAGCTAGGTTAGACTTTTCGCGGAGACAGTCTGTATGATTATTTCTATGGAGGAAGTACGGGGGTGATTTTTTTGTTAGGTTTGGAGCTACTTTGAGGACACGGAGCAGTATCCTCTGCATCCATGCTCTCGATGTCCCCAAACCTGTTATAGAGTTTGATGGGGTCATCTGACCCCTTTTGCTGCCTATTTCCGTGAGATCTATTTTTACTCTTTGGTGAATTCAGTGGTGGGGTGTTATTAAAAGTTGTTTGGGTAGATGCCGTGGTTTTTTGTTCTTGGTATGGGGGGGGGTGTTAGAGCGAGGTGTTGACTCGGATGGATCTCTCTGTGTTTGAGCGTCCTTCGTTGCTTTAGGATTATTTTTAACTACAGAGGAGAAGGATGGGCCAGTAGGTGATGTTTTTGCTTGTACAAGCTTTCTGGCCTCTGGATAGGGAATGTTGGATGTGTATTTAACCCTCTGTATTTCCTTCTCCTGTTTCCAAGTATCACATTCCTTGGAATTGGCGTGGTGCTCTTTTCCACAGTTGACACAATGCGGAGTTGCTCTACACTCAGCTTCCTGGTGAGAATGGTCTCCGCATCGGCCACATATCTGGCTTTTTGAGCAACGATCTTCGTGATGGCCATATTTCTGACATTTATAGCATCGAAGAGGGTTAGGTATGTAGATCTCAACTTTCACTTGCAAAAAGCCAACCTTGACCACTCTAGGTACTGCTGGCTTGTTGAAGGTGAGTACGAATGTGTTGGTGTCCTGCAGATTGTTATTACGTTTAATTCTTATTCTGCGAACTGCAGTGACACCTTCGGTTTTCATCCCTTCGATGATATCTTTGTCGCTTACTCCAGCCAAGTCCCTACATCGAATTTCGTCTTTGGACGTGTTGAGTGTTGTGTGAGCGAAGAAGGTCACCGGAATATCGAAAAATGTCTTCATTTTCCGGATATTTTCGGTCTGACCCCGTCGCTCACATTCAACAAGTAGGCATCCCGATTTCAACTTCTTTACACTTTTTGCTGTACCAATTATACCCGTAATTGTCTTTTCAATAACAAACGGAGACAATGGGGCAAGCGGTTTTGAGTCGTCTGTAGATTCTATAACCATGAAGAGTGGAAATGATTCCACACCACATGGTTCGTCATCTGAGTCAGATACAGTTTTGGTACGTTTTAGTTGATTTTTTTTTTAAATATCCATGTTGGTTGCTTTAAAGTTCAGCACCCGTGCTCCCCGCCCACCAAGGAGCCCAACAAGGGGACACTTTTCAAGTGCCAGGGATACACAGATGTTATACTCAGTAGGCAAATTAACCTCCTGATTCATCCCATAAGACATACTCAGTCGGTAAAATCACCTCCCAATTGACCCGTTGAGCCACCACCTTCTATGACGTCTTCTAAGACTTGGAAAAGGGAAAGTTAAAGGGATAGAATGTAGGGACAACGGTGGTATCAAGAGAGATATAACGAGAAAGATAAAGAAAGTGAGCGAGTAAATAAAGACCTCCTAGGTCTCGGCGTGACCAGCCGATTTCTCGAGTTCGGGCCCATCCCGACCACCCGTCTAGAAGAAGTAGAGGCCAAAGTAGTGTATTGCAACGGAAAGCCTCTGCTCAACTACCAGGATCCTTTCCTCCTCCGACACGGGTCGCAACCCACGACAAACAAGTTGCCTCTACTTAGTCGCCTCTTACGACACGTAGCGAGGCACGGCGGGCCAATTCTACAACCCCCTACCCGCAGGGGGATTAAGATGTTCTAATGGAGGGACATGATAAATGTAACACTATGAGCAATCCTTGTTATTGCATACCCTTTTTCTATCATGCTTCCTACGCCTTCCTTTACTAAAATGGCATGGCCTTTAATTAACATTCAGACACATCAATTGTGTTAAATGTAGTTGTTTTCAAACACATTTATGACAAATATTGAATCCTGTCACATTTTTCTATGCATTGAATGTTTCCTACAAACAACGAATTAGAAGCCCCAAATTAGTAAATTAGTTATTCTTTCAAAACAAGTGGGCCCTATTGCCAGGTTAAGACATTTAAGTGTCAAAAATGTTGCTATTTGGATTGAAAACAAAAGTTACTACCACCAAACTAACAACATCG
Source organism: Megalonaias nervosa (assembly GCA_016617855.1). Taxonomy (NCBI): domain Eukaryota; kingdom Metazoa; phylum Mollusca; class Bivalvia; order Unionida; family Unionidae; genus Megalonaias; species Megalonaias nervosa. Next base: position 1,249 of record JAECUM010010950.1, on the reverse strand, counting down.
TATGATTTTAAGGTCACTATTGAACCTTAATAATGTGCTGGTCTACGGCTTCCAGTACAAAATGTTTCTCGCCTTTACAACTGAGCCTTAGGGAATCAGTAAGAGCCATAAACGCTACTCCAAGGGGACATAATTCTGAACTCTTTCACTAGGATTCATGTTGTTACGCACATTTTGCTTTCTACCATTAGTTAGATCGTACCACGCTCACTGGTGTACATATGTTGTGGGTGGTGGTACATTTGACAACTTAATTGCTATAACGAGTTAATGCTTGGGGATATTATTTTTCTTATTACTTTTGGACTTGTGCTTAAGGATGAAAATTCTCCTTGAGAAGTAATAATTCAAAATCATACACATCATACTAATAATTTTCATATAATTAATATTCCTAAGCTTGGGCCTTTGGAAAAGCTGTATATCTCTCACAATTATTATATTGTATCCGAAGAACGTTGCAGAAGGATAAAACTAGCAAGTGCAAGAAACTGGTTCGCTTCCTTGTCCCTACCCCTTTTTATGTTGAAGAAACATTGAAATATATACATAAAAGCTATTTATTTACATTGCTCTTCCATATAACCCACCCTATAATAGAGGTTAGATGTACTCCATGTTTCTTACAGAACTTATTGCAATAAGTATGTGGAAATTAAAATCATACAAGGCGCCACCAGCGTTAATTTCTTACGTTCGAGACATCAGTCATTGTCAATGTGAGGTAAAATAGTATTACACAGTTAATGACAAAAATCGATCTTCTTCTATCATTAGGATCCAGTGCTGAGAATATAGCTTTCAAAGGTCTTGAATGTTTTATTCATCACGCTTGATATCTTTGTAGGATTTTTATCCCAATACGCGCACAACGGCCGAATTCTGTTATATATTTCAATATAGACATAGGTAGATAGATAGATAGATAATTGTGTTATGCGATCCAGAGAGATTGTTTGTTTCATTTCTTTAATTTTGTTCTCGCTAGTGAAAATTAGCATGATCGTGAGGAATATCGTCGATGAAGACGTTTCGTGGATGTGTGTCTGTTTTCTTGTAATAAACTTTTCTCTTTTATTTCGCCCTGAAAAACCTGTTTAACATTGGAATTATTATCCTTATACGTGCTATACAGTTCAGTTATGTTTTGAAGTTGCACAAGCTGTGATCAAAGAAGCTATATTGAAATGGTTGGGATAAATATATAGATAGATAGATAGGTACAAAGATAGATAGATAGATGTTCCGT
>JAECUM010010949.1:0-30789 GCA_016617855.1 Megalonaias nervosa | reverse complement strand
GAAAATTTTCTTTATTCCATGACCTTCAACTGCCTTTTTCGTTGCGCCAGATACTGCTCCAGACGCTGCTGCTAATCCTAATGTACCAAGTGCTGGCAAAATGTTAGGTATTAACGTTCTGGCCATTACAGATAGTGCCGGGCCGAAGAAACCACCTTTAACGACGACGTCGTTTGCCATTGCAGTTATTTGTGCAGCACTTAAATTTAAAACAAAAGGTTTTTTGCGATTGTATTTATTTACTTGTTTTTTGGTTAACATTAATTTTGTTAAAGTACCCGAAACACCTTTGGTGTTAGGGTTGACCTTGAATGAAACCTGCCTCTTCTTTGCAACAGCAGCTACTAAATTTTTAACTTGACCATCAGTCAAATATATTTCTTTTACAATATATTTTGTCATCTTATTATTAAAGTTACAGATTAAACTTGTACCGACATTTTACCTCCAACAAAATCAATCGTAATAGTTCTGTCGCTGATCACTAACGCATATACATACAACTGCGCTGCTGGAACTGCTCCTAATGTCCAAGTAATTTCAATATCAGCAGTTGAAATTACATCTCTTTTATTTTGTTTACTAACATCAAAATAAAATATCGGATAAAGTGTACGAAATTCCTCCACTGATATCTGAGATCCGTATCCAACATCTTGATATTTTTGCAATGCGTCGAGCAGGTACATGTAAGGTCGAGTAATATTTTTATTAGCGTCATCTGCAAAATTACATTCTATTGCTCGTTCTGGGTATTGCTTTGAATTTATTCTAACATATAATCGTCTAACATCAGCATTATCAAATATCGCATTGTTTTGTTCCTGGTTGCCACTTCGCGCTTGCTGTTGAAATACAACAAATATTTGCCGTGGCTTTTGTTCAGTCGACGTCGTTTTGACTCGCCATGTGTAGTCTGTGGTATTTGGAACTGCTGTTTGATATATTTTATGTTGCTGAAAATGAATTTTGTTTGTGCGGTTTTTAAGAATATCATCTAATTCGAGCGATTTCAAAACTGTCGGCGTTATTCGTGGCATCCACAGCGCAAGTTTGTTTATGATAAACTGTACATCAGCCCCACCTGACCTAAACAGGCAGTCGTTTTGTTCTGATCGATCTAAAATAAGCGTATGTTTAACTCCACGAAATACTTTATTATAGTCCTTGCAAAATCCAATTTATTACAGTTCCGGCAAAAATCCAAATTTTGTACTTAACGGCAGCATCATTGTAATTCGACGTAATACTGCTGCAAGTGCCTTTCTCTTAGCATAACCCTCATTATAACGTTTATTTCTTACGCTAATTGTCCCGTTAACTAAATTTAATATTGCAACGCCGTCCGCAGCTGCACCTGGTGATGTTATACCTAAATTATTACAAGCAGCAGTAAGTGAGACTCTTGTAGCGTCTTCATTAGCGTCTGCAGCTGGCACGGCCATACCAAAATTGGCAGCATTAGCAATAAGAAAAGCTCTTAGAATTGGAAAATCTGCAGCTGCATTAGCCCCATGTGTGAATGCTCCTTTTGAAATAAATTCTTCAGATAATGCTAAACCAGCAATTCCAGTATCTTTAAACCACATCATATTAGTTGCAGTTGATTTGGAGTAATCATCGGAAAACGAAATAGTATTTAATATTGTACTTGCAACTTGTAAGTGACTTGAAATATCTTCGACAGTTTGATTAGCTAGCTGATATCGAGCACTTTTAAATAAACACCAACCGTCATTTATAAGAGCTACTTGTGCATCAGTTGCAATTGCGACAGGTGGAACAGCTACTGTCATAATCTAGCCACGAACTTCTAACATTGTTTTGTGAGGCAGTAGAAATACGTCATCGTCTCTAGTATTAAATGTTCTGACGCCAACCGTATTAGGTTCGTTAGAATTTTCATCGAGATATTCAATATATTTAAATTCTGTTACCGCGTCGTCTTCGTCATAAATTTATGCTAAATCGAAGTAATTTTTAACAGACATTTTTTAATTCATTAGGTTATATAAAATTTGTCATCAGCGATAGCGAAGCTATTTCGGTGTTGTTGCTTTAGATATTAATTTTTGTATAATTTGTTCTCCTTTTGGTGATAAAAGTTTTTTTGTTGTTGTTATCATTGCGCGTTGAGTTTCTTTTGTTGGTGCGATTTCTGAAATAGCTTGTTTTATTGTCGGTCTTTTTATTTTATCAGCTATTGTTTGTCCCACAGCAGTTCCAGCAGCAGATGCAGCTCCAGTTGCAAAAACTTTTGATGCGTCAAGTGCAATTGGTGCAACTTTATGAGCTATTCCTGGAGCATTTTCTATAATTTTAGCAAATATATTTCCCAAAAATCCTCCGACTATTTTTCTTCGATAAACTTTTTTCTGTTTCATTATATCTGAGGTTGTATAATTTTATTACCAAATCTTTTAGAAAATATGTTTACTATTGTTCGCGTAAGTGTAAATAATAAGTAACAATTTCATTGTTAAAATCCAGTTGTCGTCCAGACTGATCTGTCAATTGCATATTTACTTCTGTTAATTGATTTTCAACGTTTAACGGATAATAAATAACTTGACGTATACTAATTTGCATAAGAGAACCTGGTGGAACGTCTGGTGAAAAACTGTATATTGTTTGTCCTTTACTACCTTTAGCTGAATAAGATCCAGATGCAATAGAGCAATTTACCAATATTGCGTTTACAGCAGTTATATTTACTGGCAGTTCACCGTCATGTGTATAACCTTCATCCGTCCCTGGAACACCATGACAGAGATTATATTCAAATCCTATCAGTGGTGCGATACCTATTTTTTTCCGAATATCAAATCCCATACTTTTTAATATTATTCTTGCGCGTAACGTATTATAATTTGGTGTCAGCTCAAAATTATCAGCTATACCTTTATTTTTTGTTATAAACTCTTTTATTGTTTTATTTAAATCACTAATATTATAAGCTCCTTGTGGAAATTTAAGTGTTTTATAATAGTTAGGGTTCTCCCACCTTTCACCTGGAATATGAATATCAAATGCAAATTCATCGTTAATCCCAGTTTTTACATTAGCCATATAATTCCAACACGTACAGGAAATTAGTCCAATTTCATATTGTTTTTCACGATCTAGTTCTATTGCCGGAATATACTTTACTGAAAAATTTGCGCTATCTTTATCAGATTGGCTAGAGTCTAGTAATAATGTTGCTGACATTTATTATTATATTTTCATAAAATTAAATCGCCGCGATTAAGTCGCGATGTAAAGTTTCGTATTCGTCAGATGTTAATAAATTTTCCGATCTCAAATTATCAAGTATGTCAATAATTTCATTGTCAATTTCAGCACCAATATTTCCAGCTTCTTTTGATGATATCAATAACATTAATCTGCCAATCCTTTCAGTAACTGATGAAAATATTCTAACTCCTTTTCCAGTTTTTTGTTTTCTATTCTTTTACTCGACGTTTATCTTCATCAAGAGCTTTCCTTCTAAAATCCCACCCCTTACTAAAAGGTTTTGTTCTATTTTTAAGTGCTGTTATTGAAATGAGTTCAGCAATAATACCCTTTCTAATTCTATTGTAAAGTGGATTCATTTTTTCCTCTTCTGTAGCTTCGTTTAATTCATTATTAGCAACAAGACCATCTTTTATTTTAGTATTTAAAATATTAAAAAGTTCGTTGAATCTATCTTGTTCCCACTTTGATATATTATCAAGATCTTTTATCTTATTGTTCTCTAAAAATTTATCATTTTCATCCTTTGTTATCTCATTATTTGCCATTTTTCTATACCACTGTCTTTGATCTTCAACGTCCATAAACTTTAATGTCATCTCTCCGACTCTTTCTTGCTTCTTTTCAACATCCTCTACTTTTTCTGATAAATTTGTTAAAATATTTTAAATCTCCCATGTGGTTAAGCGTGCTAATCTTTGTTGAAGCGCTAGTGGATCATTTATTAGCTGATCTATTTCAGCTTGTCTTGCAACAGGATCAGCTATATTTGCTGCAAGTGCCTCGGCTAATCTTCTTTTTTCTTCTTCAGATCTTTCAATAATTTTTCCAGCAGCCGCTTCTTGTTGTTCTTTGATTAATCTTAATAAACCTTTTTCTTGTATTTTTTTCTTCTTCTGATAATGGTTTAGTTTCAGGTTGTTTTCCAAGTAAAGCTTCAGTAACTGGTTTGAGAGCGGCTGCTGTTGTTTCTGCTGCAGCCACTTGACCACGTGGTGCTTGTTGGATCATCTGCCGAAATTCATCTTTAGATTTAACAAGTTTTTTAAGATTTTCTATATGTTTTCTGTACTTTGCTTGTCTTTCCATTAATTATATACTATTTTCTATAAAAATTACTGTAGGTATTTTTCAATACAACAGCGAAACATTTTACTCGTATCATTTGTTAGTTTATCAAACAAAAAAAAAGTCATATTTATTTGCCGTCGCTTTATGATATAATTCAATAAATTTATCTTTTGTTACATCACCACATTGTTCGTTCGCGATATTTCTAACGTCGACATTGTCAAGTCCTGGAAATAATATAAAACAACCAGTATTTCGCCGAATAAATCTGTCAACATTATAAAAACCTTGGGTGAGATAAATAGAATTACATTTTTTATTACGTGATAATGAAAAATATGATCTTATTTTATTCATTTTCTCGTTGTTTAGCGGAATATCATCAAAAACAACTATCTTGTTTTCGGACGAATCAAGTTGATTAACTGGAACAAGTTCTTCTGGTTGTTTGATAATAAAAAAATCTTCACCAGCCTCAAGATCATCACGAAATTTGTCATTATAATTGTTAAGTAGCTCGTACTTATCTTGTTGTGGAAAAATTGTGTAAATATAAACGCGATCGTAGTTAAAATTATCTCCTAGAAGTAAATTCATAAGCAAGTTTGTTTTTCCCGATCCAGTTCTTCCAACAATAAGATTATGACAATCTGGAAGTTCGTTTTTATGTTTATGTTTCACCAACCGCTCTGTATCAAAGTTTAATCTCGACGATTTTGCCATTATTGTTATATAATTTTATGTTATATAAAAAAAATTGTCAGACAATAAATAAATAATTAGCTATTATACAAAATTTGGAACATTAGTAGGAGATTCATCGACTGTAAGTACAACAATAACAGACGGTAAGGTTGATTTATTAGGTTACCTGAAAAAATCCGGCGACACAATGACAGGAAACCTGTTTATGTCAAATCAACGAGTACTAGATTTAGAAACAGATTATCCGCCAATAAATGTCGTTAATACACAAGCTGTTAGTTATGCACAACTTAAATTAGTCGACAATAATAAACTATCATTGACAGGAGAATTTTAAGCGGCAACTTAGAATGTCAGAAAAAAAATAATAAATTTGGAGACCAGTTATCCACCAGCAAACTTAAATCAAACACAAGCGGTAAGTTATTTGTAGTTGAAGTATGTTGATGATAACAAACTTGATAAAATAGGTGAGACAGTTACAGGTAATATCAACATTTCAGGATATTTTTTTTATAAATTTAGAGATTATATATCCGCCAGAAAACTTAAATCAAACACAAGCTGTAAGTTATGCACAACTAAAATCTATTGATGATAATAAGCTTAACAAAGCCGGTGATACAATGACAGGTGACCTGTCCATGTTAAATTCAAAAATAACTGGATTACCAATAACCTCACCATCTGATAACACTGATGTTATTAGTTATGCTCAATTAAAAGAAGAACTTAACCCATATTTTAAGAAATCCTGTGGACCGATGTCAGGGAATATAAACATGAAAGCCAACAAGATAATGACAACTTACGTTCCAGTTAACCCTAACGATCTGACAAATAAAGCGTATGTTGACAGTCTGTCTAGTAGTGTAAAACGAACCAAAAATAATGTTGGGTATATTCCAATATTGTTTAAGTTAGCAGTTGGATTTGAGGTAAGCGCATCATCGTTTTATCCTGAAAATTATCCTTATTATCCTTTCTCTGATAGACATGAATTGACGACCAACGGAGAAATTGAAAATGTTTGGATCAAAATTAAATGCCCCACTGCAGTTACTATTTGGCAATTTCATTTGCGAGGCCGATTAAACTCTAATGTTGGTCGAATTTATGATTGGAAATTGGAAGGATCAAATGATGATATTAATTGGGCAACATTGTATAGCCCAACAGACACTTACATTTCAACAACACAATGTTTTACGATTCCGACTGAAAACACTGTTTACAAGTACTTGTATTTTCGAGTTTATGTTATTGCTGCTGAACGTCCGTTTCCAGGACTGACAGCATTTCAGATATACACACTCGATGATCAAATTTAATCTAATGCTATAAAATATTGTCAGAACCATCAATTACAACCGTTGCGAAAGAATTTTATGATAATATTTTTAATCCTAAAATAGATGTTGGAGCTGTTAATAACATGGCAAAAATGTTACAAGGTTTGAAAAAACTTGGCATCGAATCATTAGACAATTCAACATTGCCAGGAAATTCTGCTAATTTTATTCGCGTTATGCATATGCGAGGACCACAACTGAAAAAAGCAATAGAAAACTTTGACATTATAAGCAGATACTGTCATCCTAATGATTGTCTAGAAGAACAAAAACAAGTTGAAATCATATTTAAAAAAATATTACTCGAGCATGATTGGTATAACATAGATTTGATAATAAAATGAGACTTAATAAAAGCACAAGTTTATAGTGGAAGAACATTGGAAGAAAGACGAATAAACGAAAATCATACTCGTCTTGACAAACTAGCGAAAACTAAGAACATAAGAATAAAAAGAAACAAAAATGTATATGATAGTTTTTCAAAACGACATATTTTTAAACATCTCGGTATGTACTACAATGACAAAGAAACCTTGGTTAAAATCGTTACTATGACGTCAGACGCAGAGTTAATTATTAAAGTGTACGCAAACGCAATTTTGCCAATGATACGTAAAAAGACCCAGAATTTGATCCGATTATTGTTAACAAGTCTCTAAAGATAATCAAAACTTTAGACGATGAAATTAGTAATTTTAGTGATGATGAGCGAGAAAAGTTTTTTGAATTAGTCGATCAAACAAAGTTGGAAGTAAAGTCTGATTCTTATTATGATATAAGTGAAGAAGACGATATTCCATTCCCATCATTACAGTACTCTAGACAATTGTCACTACGAAATTATTACAACGAAATTAAAACAATACTCACAAAACCATATGAAAAATTAATGTTAAAAGTAGCTTCTGCTGTTGGTCTTCTTACAATTGAACTAGATAAGCTTAAAAAATTAATGTTAGCAAATTTCGTAGTCGCATATGCAATTATCAAACAACATCTTGTTCTCAAAAATTTCACATTAGATCAGTTGAGCTTAGTTTTAGGGTATATTGATGAAACAGAAATCGATTACAGTAATTTTATGAATAAAAGAGATTTGTATGAGAGTGAAGTAGGAAATAGTTTTGATTCATACGCTTGGTTAAAGAAACAATATGTACTAACAGATGAACGATATAAGGATACTTCGTCAGATGTTTATGACAAATACAGAATTTTTATAGCTGATCCTAATAATAATAAATTTCGTGAGTTTCTTGATTCAATTGCTGGTGTCAGAACTTTTGTTTTTGTGTAAAAAATTGTATAATGAAAAAACATATCATCGATTTCAATCACATTTCAGAAGAAATTCCAAAACAAGATGTTGACGCGCTAGTACAATATTATAAATTTTATCATAAAAACCTCTGGTGTGTAAAAGAATGTTATAAATACTACCGCAGAATACTTCGAGTAATATCATATTTGCCATTGTTAATGACTAGCTCAGGTATAATTTCAAGTGGAGCATCATTAAATTCGTTTTTGTTAATAATATCTGGTGTTGGTGTCTCTCTTTCAACACTTGTAAAACAATTGAACCTAAACTTGAAACTAAAAAAAAAAATTCTTGTAAAACAGCAAGTATAACTTACAAAAAAAATTGCTTGATCAAATACGATCTTATTTGCGAGGTGTAAAATATGATATGGACGATTTAATACGTGAGTTTCGTATTATTGACAGTATGTTAACGGATATTTTGCCAGTGAGAGTCAGCAGGTATGAAAAAATTATCAAAAAAAGTATAGTGATGGTAGGGTATACAATAAAATAATCTCAAACAATGTTTTCACTTACCTGTTCATCATTTTTTTCACGATAGAAGACTTAAAATGTTTGATCCATGGAAACAGATAAAAGTGTCTCAAATCCCCATTCATATATTACTTCCCATTCTGTGAAAATATATAGAAAAATGTTTTCAAAATCGTGTACGAGTAAATGATAAAATACTTTGGTTTTCTATGATGAAATATAAATTGCAGTTCTATTCGTTTGATATCCGATCATGTGAATTGTCTTAGATACTAAGAAAGCTTTGTATTCCTTACAATATATTTGTCTCTTTGCCATTGCAATAGTCTTGCTGTGAATAAAAATCAATAGCGTCATAATATATTGCTATATACAGATTTGGTTTCCCTGGAGATTAAATGTATAAAATGATTACTGATGCCGTCATAGGCCCACACGGAATTTCTATAATAACTAAATCATGTAATCATTCTGAAAGGTTAAAGATAGGGAATTTCCAATGGATTGTTTAGAATATAACGCCAAAATCAGGTCAAAGATAGATCATTTGCAATGGATTTTCCTAAAATAACACCCACTCCAAAATGTTATGTAATCAAGGTTATTTCCAATATATTTTTCCAGAATAACGTTATAAAAACAGCCAAAATTTTCTTCGTAGCCATTTCTGCTAGAGGATTTATGAACAGGTAAGTGAAAATATTTTTCTAACATATTTTTTGACAAAATGTTACTATATCTTGAGGCTGATTTAAATCTTTTAAAAAATCCGTTTGTTAGATTAAATCCGACGCTACAAATTGGCTCTTTGTAATAGGACATTTTATATAATATTTTATTGTGCTTTTAACATGTACTTTGTAGGTGGGTGGGTGTTCCTGTGTTTGAGGGAGAGGGGGTCTCTGAGGTGGTAAAAAAATGTCAGAATATATTTATTTTAGAGGGGTGGGTGTTTTGAGACAGCATCCTCTTTGGGTTTCAAAATTTCATCATTTTCTGAGATAAAAATTTGGAGGAGGGTGGTTTTTTGAGGAAGAGGGGGTCTCTGAGGTGGTGAAAAAATGTTAGAATATATTTATTTTAGAAGGGGTGGGGATTTTCTGAGCTAAAACCCACTTTGAGATTAAAACCTCATATACATCTACTACTGTTGCTCCTCTTTGAATATGTTTTCACGTAGGTAACATTGCGTTTCTATCATAACTCGTCTATAATTAATATGATTGCGTAGTTCGACAAGTCCACTTTGGTCAGGAGCAACACCCACATGCACTTCTAACAAATTGCTCTCTTTTACTGGTACAATTGTCAATACAATAATAGAACATATCTACCTGATGAATATTTAAAACTCCGGCAATTGTACCTTCTGAGAACGTACCACCTCGTTCATATAAAACCATAATGATTATACCATTGAATACTATATGAAACGATCTTTCTAACTGTTACCCGAACAGGCGCATCCTTGTTGAATAATAGTCGAGATCCTTTATGTCTTAGTTGAGTCAATGTTGGTGTAATATATTCAGTGGCAAACGTAGCCGGGATGGAGTCAGCTATGAATTCAAACTTCTTCACTGTAGAAACAATCTCTGAGTGTTTTCAGTCCTGGTGGTGCAGCCAGAGATCAGACTTTTAAACGTGCCTATGCAATCATTCAGAGCAGTCTTCGAGTTGGTATTTGTACATTAAGGTGGTCCCCACTGTTGATTCTAGTTGACCATTCACAAATTTATATTTCATTGTATATGAGTATTTTGTTAACACCTTTTTCATGCAGGTATGTATTGACCAGTGCAACAAAATCACTACTGATGTTGGCATCACTGGTCAGCTCATCCAGCACCCCGTCGGCAAATTTCTTAACAACGGTCAGAATCTTTTACTTATATGTAATAATAAATCTAATCTTAAACACAAACACCGAAGACGGTTAAGTACTCCTCACGATAAATGTTATGTTCTACTAACTGAATTTCGTATCAAGCAATTAACGATGTTGATATTGTATATATGTAAAATTCACCGATGTCCTTTATCTTGATACGCGATATTAGTGTTACAAAATCAAGACCAAGATGCATATATCATTTACCAACTTCTCATTCGACCACGCGTACCTTTCCTCCCGGGTACGATAAATAAGTATAATCCAGACTCGTGCACCTTTAGGATGTGACGTTTGGGTCTATCAAAACCATTTTGAACAGGATAGGAAACAAAGAAACAATTTGTTAAACTTACGACGTCAGTTTATTTGTCTCCCATGTCTGATTAATATTCATTGAACTTGGTTCCATCAAGTTGCTCAGCGTGGTGGTTTGTCCACATATTTGATCTGTTCATCCACGTATTGTTTCATTCCGTCATTGGTGGTATCGACATAGTCTTTGATAAACGCATCAGAGCCATCAGAATGTTTGATTCCTCTGACTTGACTGATCGTGGCCACGTTTTGCTCCACTGCACATTGCAGCATGACAACAATATCTTGAATGTCTACGTTAGACGTTTCCAGTTTGCCAATTCGATCTTCAGAAATCACAAGCTTGCTTGGGTCACCGTCAAAAACATCCCGACTGGTAAACTCAGTCAAATCTCGCTTCGGTGGCATACCGAACATATCTACATCTGCGCCGCATCGTCCGACAGTGGAGCATTCGTAAATATCAATAGACAATTAGCATACTATTAAGCAATTTTTAATGTGAAATCAATAAGTGTTTGCGGGGTTGGTAAACGCTCGAGTGCATGCAACGACTCAGCAACAAGATGTTCGCGAAAGCAGTGTTGAATATAAGAGCGGTAGACGACTTTGTCTTCCAGGGTCACCGCCCCTGGTTAAAAGAATCAACAACTTTATCTGGTGGTGCTAGTTCATACGACTCAAATCCCAAAAGACGATTGGATGCAATCACGCATGCGACCCAGTGCGTTCTAGGTCTTGTTGTTGAATCCAAGTTAACGATACCAGTTTCCCATCAATATGGAATCATCGCATGGCAGCCATTGGCTCAGCGTTCATTACGCAAAAAGACACTTCGGAAATGTTTGACTGCCTATGTCACCGCATGTAAATCAAAACTGATCAACAGAAAGGCCACAACCGAAGACGATTTCCGCTAGGGGTCATTTGGTTTCAGCATCTAGATAATCGACGGCCTTACTTTTTTATACGGCCTCGAGAGGCTCCAGCTCCAACCGCCTTCTTCAGAGCCATCCAGGAGGCATGACGGACAGCGCCTAATGCAGCCGCACTTGCAAGCGCAGGAGCTGAAGCCGCCAACAACGCTGGATGGCTGCGAAGGGAAATATTCCACCCTCATTATTCATCGCGGAAACTTTTGGCTGCTGGCAATGTAATGCTTATTCCAACGCATTCATGTTTGGCAGATTCAAACTGTTGCCCCTGCATCGGTGACAATCAGTTGGGTGGTCCCGGATAACTGGGTGATCCCGGATAACATGTCCCGGGAATGTTTCTAATGAGCTCCTGTATGTTTGTTCTTGCGGCTGAGATCTTCTAGAGTTGAACTCGGCTCAACGTAGCAAGTTTGCACATATGTGACGCTTCATTTAAAACGTTACAAGTCCAATTGTCTATTTCTTTCAGTCGCATCAATAACTCACATCAACCGCTTTAATGCTGATTAAACGAAGCAAGGGGATTTGAATCACGTATCCTCAAGATAAGGAATTCCGAAAGGTACATGCTGATACGGTTAAAGAGTTTTTGTTAAGGATGGTTTCCTAATATGGAATCAGGAGTATGTTGTTAGTTGTTGATCTGAGAGTAAGCTCAGTATTAGATAATCTTAGTTCAGAGATATGATCTGGAGAAAGATCGTGTAAATTCGTATATGTCATGCTTCCTTTGAAATAAATGTTTTATACAGACAGCCATTGTAGACGTGAAAACAAACCGCTCTGGTGGCCTAAGTAATTAGTGCGTCCGCATCCGATGCGGGAGGTCGCGGGTTCGAATCCCAGCTGAATCATAGCAAAGACTTATAAAACTGGTACTAGCAGCTGCCTTGCTTGGCGCTCAGCAGTAAGAAGTTAGTGTTAGGACTGGTGCAAGAATAATGTGATGTGGTGGGACAAGATGCCACATGTCTGCGGCATGATGTCCCAGTTGTAGATATCACTATAAGCTGCCACACTGCAGACAGCGTAGCGATATGATACAATTGTTAAAGCTATGTTAAGAATCTAAATCACAATCGTAGACGTGAAAACAAAACACTCGAAGGACACGTAATAGGAAGTTTCTGAAATATTTTGGAGTATATCAATTCTGGATAGATTATAATTGGATGTGTTTCCCAATATGGTACAATCGTAGTCAATCAGTGGTAGTATATATCAAGAAAAATAAATTTCACTTGACTGGGAAGGTAGAACTGTCGACAGTAATTTCAAAATAGTTATTCTATTTACGACCATTGCATATATTTGATCGATATGTAGATTCCAGCTGAGACGTTGATGATATCAACACCAATAAATATTTTGGTTTTTTTAAAAAAAATTAAAACTAGACGCGTCTAAGCCATTTTGAATTAAAAGTAAATTCAATTTAGTGGATAGGTGCTGCCTTGTCCCGATTGTCATACATTCCGTTTTAGAGGTATTAATAGGCATTCTATTTCGTTAATACTAAGATATGTTGTTGAGGTCCATTTGAAGTGTATTTTCAATGGAGTCAAGAGATTAACCAGATGAAAGCAGTGTAGTGTCGTCAGTCAAATGATAAGTGTTAAAGTGCACTGTATACAAGGCTGCCATTGATAAACATCATAAAACGCTGAGGCTGTAACATAGATCCTTGAGGAACACCACTTAAAATATTACTTAAATCGACAGTATATTTATCGGTGCAAGCAAAATGGAGTCTGTTAGAGAGATACGAAGTGAGCAGAGCAACTGAGGTTGAAGAAAAGTTGTAAGCTGAGAGATCTTTAATGAGCACTGAATTGTAAATCAAATATATTTTTTGTACAAATCGATGAAGTAAGTTCACCAGATTCAGTCGTTAGTAGCCACTGCAACAGAGACTCACAATAATATTTATGTTTTAGGCTGTTATTTTTAAGTTGTTTTGCCGTATGGGTTTAGTTAGCTTTTTATGGCAATGGGAGTAAGTGCATTGCCAAAGGATGCTAAAACAGCAGTCGATCCGGTTACTCTTGCACAGGTGTCTATCATACTTACGATTGAGCTACAGCCACTTGCTCCAGAGAAGGCGTTATGTAAGCCGTGTTACTCTGGAACTGACAGTTTATGCCACAGTGAAGGAGGAAAAATGAAAACAACTGCAAGAAGACAAAAGTATCATAAACTCTTAACATTTTGACTCAGAAATTAATTTACTTTTGTCTTTGATTTAATTTTCGTTATTTTGTTGGATTTATTCGGAGACGGGGATAAATTGTGTTTCCTTGTTGTTTTATCTCTTTGGTTTCCTTTTCGGTCGTTCAAAATCCGCTCGCATAAGAATATTCTGCCATTCTATAACGTGCGAATTTTAGCATTGAAGAAATTCCCGAAAACCTTATCACCAGTCTATTTTTATGACTTAAAAATATGAGCTATCTTCAGTTAGCAGGTTGTAGAAAAAATAAAGATTTAAGAAGTAAGTGTTTACGTAGCTGAAGGAATATGTAAATCTGAAAGAGAAACAGGACGACGATTCTCGCTGTCTGCTGTTACGTAGACACTCTACCTGTCATTATTCTCCTTTGAAGTCTTCTCCGATTAATCCGAATCATGGGAATCTGATTAACATTCAAGCCTAAAATGTCTCCTGGTTGTATCTGTAGAAAAGCGAATTTCATCTTCGAAAATATAAACAAAAATCGAAATAAAACTGCCTAAGTAACTTTGCAAGCTTAGTCGATTGTTATCATTTGGAGAGAGAGAGAGAGAGAGAGAGAGAGAGAGAGAGAGAGAGAGAGAGAGAGAGAGAGAGATTCCGAGTCATTTATCCAATCGGTGTCACTAACTCAGCAGAGGTCACAAAGTATATAAATCAGACGGAACATCTGCAGTATTTCCCCTAGAGGTCTGAACTGTAGTGTTATTTCTCCTAGAGATCTGAACTGTAGTGTTATTTCCCCCAGAGGTCGGAACTGTAGTGTTATTTCCCCTAGAGGTGTGAACTGTAGTGTTCTCATCATTAACTTTAAACGGGACGAAAATTCCTTTGAACATGTAATGTTTTCTTCTTCACCAGCCACTGCTGATCGAATTTAAGATATTTAGTACACTTTGGTGAAACATTAACCTTACCACCACTTTATCATGACGAATTAGGCATTGATGTTCAATCAGTCAACATAAGGGACCGACAACTGTAAACAATGAATGGTTTCATCTTCTCTGTGACGATTTGTTTGTGTCTTTAACTGTTTCAAGGAAATAGGCAACAAAACTAAATATACTGGAATAAAGGTCTTTTATCAAAGTTAGCTACTCATCAGAAAATACTTTAAGTTCAAACAATTCTCTCTCTCTCAAACGCACACACATACACACGCACACACAAACATAAACACAGCAAACAGAAGTTCAGCTAAGAATTCTCTTTGAGGACTAGGTAATATTGAAAGACTTCAGAGTCTGTACTGAGTCCAATTGTCTTCTTGGTGTCGATATTCAGAATTAACACAAATTAAACTTTGATGTATTCATTACCTCAGCGTACTGATGGCATAATGTTCTGATGTCATTGTAATCAATCATATGACCAGCTAGATTTATTATGCATTTCATTTTCAGTGAAATATAAATAACTACACCGCGAATCAAATTGTTACCCACAATATTTTTCCAAATTTTAAAAAAGATTTATTTTCTTCTTATCAGTTACATGATAAGCAAATTCCAAGACATAAGGGTAGTTATTCGAACCCTATAAAACGCTGTTTCTTTATTTTCATGTACACCTGTCGTGAGTTAGATTACAGATGAGTACCAAAAATCATAGGTAACAAGTCTACTCAGTGATTTGAGTATGATTATCTTTCAAGATGGCAACCATTGGTTAAAAAGCTTAGATTATGATTTATTATTATGACTATTTTATATCATGAGCTTCCTAATTACATACAGACAAGACGTCAAGGAAGAGTTCTAATAATGTCTGAATGATTAACAAAGTACGAACAGCAGGGAATTTGTACAAAGGCGCAGAATTCCGCTTATCATTCAGGCGGCCATGACTTATTGTTAACCCAATGCATGTCTAATAAGCATGACAAAGTTCAGCACAAGTGTCACAAATTTTGTACTGATCAAATCAACTCAAATATTGTTCAAGTCTGTTGTGGTACACCTGTTTAACCCTCTTTTGCCGGAATCGTAGTGTGTTAATTTCAAGGGAAGCAGTAAACTTTCCTTGTTACATATAAATTAACAATATAGGAAAATCACTCATTTATGACAACTTACCAGGTTGTATGCGCAATGGTTCCCTCTTTTGAATCATATATCCTTGTTGTTTCAAATATCTACACCCTTTACGGTATATTGTACTAAATGTCATCATCTGCAGCACAGAAACACCTCACACAGTTTTGTTTTCATTCTAAGCTATTACTTCCATAAATGCACCATGCTGCCACTGATCCAGATCCCTGACATTCTTAGGAATAAATCACAATGACAAAACAGATTTTTACGTCGAGATATGCAGCATTATTTTATGGAAAGTACACACTTTTAGTCTCAGATGCCATAGAAAAGATGGACATAATAAAATGTGTTCATTATAATTCTCTCCTCTAAAAGATAAAAAGAATATACATTGGAATAAAACCCCGATAGGGAAGCAAAATGTATTTCCCTTCCAAATTTGTAATATTCAAATGTGTAGATTTAGAATATATATTACAGTTCCTTCACTCTTTCTATCGTTCCACAATTAAGTCTTGAAAACTCCACATCATGGTTTCAGTTTCAGCTTCAAAACTTTACAGTAAATGTGTATTCCCACGTTCACACGAGAAAATAATTAAGCCCCATTTTTTAAAGTTCCTTTCAAGCGCTCGGGAAGGTTAAGTTCCAATTTCACACAGAATGTTGTACAAAGTTTGAACACGAAGGTCTGAAACCAGATCCTAGTACTCGTGAATGTTTAGGCCTTAAAGTCCATCCAGAGTACATAGGAAATTAGAAACTCGGGGTCTTAAAGCCTGATCAGAGTGCTGCGAAAGATTGATCCCAAGAGTTAAAGTACATCCAAAATGATCAGGCAGATGTTGTAACTTGTGCATAATTGTTATCTCTTTAAAATCAATTGCGAAATATGATTATTTAAGAATTTGCATAGAACAAGTATATTTATTTATCTTTTTCAATGGGATGGGATGGGGACTGTACTCAGTCGTCGCATGAAGTCATTTTGATGTCTGATGGATGTATGCATGTCGAGGCTTCAATGACACATCAGCACAATCCTGATTCTTCCTGCAGTTGACTAAAAGTTAAATTTAAATATGTAATGGTAACTGTTACTAAAATCTTTAGGAAAATAATCCCTTCCAAATAACGATAGCATGTACATGATAAAAGTTAAAAGTAAAAATGCTACAATTCTTATAAATTATGCATTTTAAAAAGCAAAATTATTAAAATGGAGGTTCAGCATTCTTTGTATATAATTTCGTTGTTTTAAATGTCCAAGATTTGCTTAGGTAGCTTATCGTCACAAAGTTTATTGAGTTCACATACAAAGTCCAAAATCAATTCTGCCTAAAACGTTTGAAGTCAATATGTTTCCAATATGTGTTCGCTTAGTGGACGCTGGCAAGGTCGGCAATCTAGTCAAGGTTCATCCTTCAAGAAGTATATAATAATCACGCATGAGTGTACTGCACGCAGACGACATATATTCAACCTCTGCTAGTTCTGTGACTTTCCAAATTATGTGTTTGATGTATGAAAGCTGACTGTGAAGTCTTCTTTCCACATATTTTGTTAGTTATATAGAAGATTTATATAATATTTAAAGTCTGTTTATGGAGTATTCCATTCCAAAATGAGTGAATATAGGGCAGTTTGGGTTGCTCTATCGACTCCACCATTACCTTCAATACCAATTTTTCCAACAGTACAGCATATTTATTTTTGTAAGACTTAGGATATTTACTGCTTGTCAAAATTTAAGTTTTTCAAGGCTTTCGGTTTGGAAAAGGAATCTGAAAATAAGAAATTTGTGAAGTTGTTTTGTTAGAAATTTCGCTTTGGTTTATTGATTTAAGTACGGCTATAATTACGACCTCAAAATAAGTCATTTCAACTCGTACAATCAAAAGATAAAAGAGTTTTAATTGGTTTACCTTTCACGTATATGCTGATATCATGTATTATAGTTAAGTACTTTGGCATTGAAAAAAAACAACAACACATTTTAAAATGTGTCCGCAGTTGGTGAACGTGTGGAATTTATATTATCCAGTGTCACATGTCTTTGATAAGACGTATTTATTTATAACGCGAATAGATTATCATTCTTTGTGAATGAAAGATTTATGTTCCAAAGAATGTTTTATGCTTGCATGAAGTCAAATGTTAGAAAAATATGGTGAAGCAAAAGATTTGTGTTTGAGTCTGTCACTTTGTCCTGAACAGCATATTCATTTGACGCGTTTCCTCATTAGATCTGTCTGATAACTGTTATTCGTAAAAATTGTATTTCATATCGTTCATGACAGTTCCTTACTAAGATATCTATTGTATGAAGCGACCAGATACTGTGTACTTTAATAACCGGACATTGTGTACTTTAAAGAAATGTTCTAATCGCAAGAGTTGTGGCATTTATTTATGTATGGAAAAGTATTAGTTCTCTTTCTTCCTTAGGCACTATTAACATTCATCGTGAACAAAAGACCCTCGAAGTTAAACTCTACTAAATCTACCTTCGCTTGCGTTCCTAATCTATGTAAGCGACTGAATTTGATCGGCATGAACTGAAAACAAGAATTACATTGTTTCCCTGTGATGGTTCTGTTTTAAGTTGATTATGTATAAATCTTCGTTAGGAGCAATCAAAAACTATTTGACTTACATAATTTAAACAGGATAATTGAGTCTGAAGTCTCTAACATTTTCAAGGTTATTTAATCTTATGTTCTTGAATGGGGTGATTGACTGCACAGCTTGTTGACGATTATTGTTAAGGTACTTTACTTTACTTAGGGCAAATAAATACATTTTAAAGAAATTACGTTTCACTGAATACGACAATATTGAAATACTGAAAACATAACGACTCGGATTTAACAGAACAGTAAATCTAACGATTGTTTTGTTTGTAGGTATGAGGTTTTATACAAGTCTCTAAGAAAGAGGACTATTCTTCACAAAAATGATTCTGTTAAAGAGATCGCCTTTTCTAAATGGCTAAACGATATGGGAATCCTCTCCTTTCGAGAGACTTCGTGTAGGAATACATTTATATCAGTATTTTATGTTATACTGGTATGGAATGCGTAACTACAATCTTATGCTGCGAAAGTGGGATGCATGCTTTTGAGAAGAGGCCTGGTAGAAAATGGAAACATTATATTGCGAACGCAAACAATCATAAGGGCGACGTTCTACAGTGCAATACAATATCATACAACAAAACTAATAATAGCAAAAAACGTTGTACACAGAAACAATGGCGAAATTAAAATTTAAATGATGTACTATCACTACCTCTGCTTTAATCGTTTTTGTTTCAAACTTACCACCGTGCTAGTAGTCTGCACCAAGGTGGTGTAAACATTCTAAGACAATTTTGCAAATACACCTATCAATTCCAACCATTCATGGAACTTGCGGGACTCGCTGTACTACATTTATTGACAAATGGGAACCAGTTCAGAAATGGGTAAAGATCAATTAGTGGATATGTGGGTTTTGGGTAAAGATCAATTAGTGTATATATGGGTTTTGGGTAAAGATCAATTAGTGTATATGTGGGTTTTGGGTAAAGATCAGTTAGTGTATATGTGGGTTTTGGGTAAAGATCAACTAGTGTATATGTGGCTTTTGGGTGACCAGGATAATGAGAAGAAAACCTTCAGTAGAAAGAATCTTTTCAGAGCGTATCCTATTTGTAATTGAAACATACAGCAACTGACTTTGTAGATGCCAAGTTAAAAACAAGTATTTCCAAGACACTTCGATCGAAAAATGCAGCGGGACAAATGGCTTTCTCCAAATAGTAACTGGTATAATGGATGGGTCTATAGCAAAAACATAAGGTTTGATCATAAGCATTCAGAAATTTAATGTTTTTGACTTTGCAATACCTGGGTATTACTATGGGTTTATCATGCAGTTGAATCAGTACTTTGATTCTTAAAAGTTTAAAATCAATGAGGAGTGTATGCTCTGATGCGGAACATGACGCACGCACGCGCTATCTAGATAGAGCGCAAAAAATCCAATTAATTTGTTTGTGTGTGTACAATGTTGTTGGTTTCTGAGCTAGATCCTTTGGTTGAGCGTCCGACAAGGGTCGGTGATTTGTTACCCACACAGACAGCCCCAGTCCGCTGTATATGTGGAACCTTAGAAAAGACACCTATATCTTATGATATAATCAATAATTGCTGAAAGTGCCGCTAACAGGATGTTTTGTTGTATTTCTTTCCTTTTTCCAAGTCCCGTGAGGAAAATGATTTATCAACAAATTGAACTGCAGATCATGGATGGACATAAAACCAATTTAACAATTTAAATGGCTGCTAATTGGCTTCCTCATTTAATGGTCTCGAAACGTATTTCATTTTCTTTTCAAATATAATTTCCTTGAAGGCAAGCACAAGCTTTTCAGTGCCACACTGAAAGTTTCACCCACATCATTTACACATTGCCTTGAGGATGTACATAAAACAAAGAGATCATTCTGTCAAAGACAATGTGGAAATATGTCATGAAAAATGATAGTCCGTACCACTTTTGCTGACAGTGTAACATAGTAAAATCAATCACAGAGCTTGTCCAATCATAAAACTCAAATTATTTCTCATTTTTCATCAGAATGACAGCAATATCTCGACCCACACTACTCAAAGGACTTTTCGGACCACAGTAATGGCATCACTGTCCGGAAATGTCTTCAATATACAAAACAGCGCCGACAAGAAATGACAATCTTTACATTTGAGTGTCAGATATAAAAAGGTCGAATAATATGTGAAATCCGAGGAATTTGAGCCGAGTTTTGTGATCATTATAAGGAAACGATAGCTGGTAAATTAAATGCCCCATACTTCATTTATTAAGTTCCTTATATAGTCCTTTATGCATATTCATTCGTATAACATACATTGCATCAAGTATGCGTTAACATGCACCAAGACAATTTTAATTATGTTTGACACTTACCTGGACTCAACATATTAAACTCACTATAATTTACGTTGCGTATTTTAAATATAGCTACATTTGAATGAATTTACTGGAAATTGTAGAGTAAGTGCTCTTCCGGGAACCGGACGAATCGCACGTGCTTGACGTATTAGTGAAAAAACTGAACTAAAAAGACATTTAAATATTTAGTTCAGACTTTAATCTTGCAATCTATTCAGTTCCAGAGCACAGTGTGTTATGAAAGTTTTGCACGAACAGTCTAACCGAACAGTATGATACCGCAATATAACGTTGAACATCTTACTGGCACTTACTTGATCCCAGAATACCTGAGTTAGTAAGCTCAATTTACATTTTCACATTTGCTTTCAGTTAGAAAATATATAGTCTTCATATAAAATAGCATTACCTGATGGGCATCATTTTATCCAGTAAGCAATACTATAGATTTACTGTAATGTTATATAATTTGCAATAACTTTACTATTCCTCCTTACTATTACTGGAGGTATATTTATGATAGAAATAAATAATTCATTTATAATCGACCTGAACAACATAAAATTGTATATAAATAATTTGAGAACCTACACTAGCTGATGTGTTAAGCTAATATCAAGGACATTATTATTATGGAGCTGAAACAGTTGAATACTGGAGAAAACATTTAATTCTCATCACAAAATAGGACGGACATTTATTTGTGTACAAGGGATTCTAACCGACGAAAGAATATTTAAACAAAGGCATTACGTTACTTGTATTTCATGTGGTCGATTAAAAATACATTTATTTGTGTTCTTTTGTTTTCAGTATTTTAAAGTAGTTCTTTTAATTTTGCTTTCTAAAGAGTTATTTCCTTTCAAATGTCATTTTCATTACATCTTGCATTTGTTTGTCATACATTTCCATATCTAATTTCAGTCACATTATTTTTTAATTTGCTACATTAACATCATTTTCATAATCTCCCTATTCTCTTTCTTCTTGTGTAAAAGGTAATCTGCTAAACGTTTGTCCCTTCATAGTGTGCCCTTCCTAAATCATTTTTCATTTATTAATGTCTCTTTTAAATTTACCTAATTAAATTACTTTCATGTCTATGTCAGCTGGAACTCGAAAGAGATATTGTTTTCATTTGCTGAATTGTTGATATGACAGAATGAATAACCGGCTGTGCTGAACCCTTTATATTACCTTCATCTGCTGATTACCATCCATTTCCTTCTTTAATCCAACCTAATGATTTTAATGATAATTCTACAGGAGCCTGAAATCCCTCATCTAATAAGTTATTAATTGAAGGCTTACTGATTACTGCTTATCTTGTTTGATCATCATAAAAGTCATACAAATCGTCATCGTAAACGGGATTTTCAAATCTATCAGAATCTGCCATTTTCTTATTATTTAAATGGATAAGCAAATCAGTTTGAAAGGAAGTGTAATGAAAACTGTAATAAGATCTCATATAATTTCTCCATAAAATATAGCATACAAATAAAAATTAAAACTTAACATTGCAATGGACTAAAGAGAAGATAACTCATACACATTTAACAAAAGGGGATTTATATAAAAGCATATGAAAACAAGTCAAGAAAACATGCCACATGTTTGGCACTGCTAGTTCATTAAAATATCAGTCATTATCAGAAGTGATAATTTTTGAGACAACATCTCTGACTAGTAAATTAGTAAATTTCTTGCAGTTGATAATTCAAACGATTAAGAGAGTTTACAGAAGACCAAATAACAACCGATGGAATAAGACATGTTACTGAGTGTTATTACGTAGGCTAGGATTACCGTCTATCTGTATTACGTGCAAGTTGAAACACATTTAAACATATCCATTCTACGAGAGAAAATCGAACAAGTAGAAGTTAAGGAAAGCGACAGAAACGTTTCTGATAACAAGAGAGAGAAAGTTATTGAAATTACACTAAATGAATGTGCACTTCATATCTTTAATAGATTCCTATTTTCCACTAAAACTTGAAGTAACTTTTATAGTAATTTTCTCCATATCATATAGCTAAATGGCACGTACATGAAGGCATCAAAAACCCAAACAAACTAAAACGACTTGAGACACCTGCCTTTGTGATCGATATAGAGGAAATTAAGAAGGCTCTGGAAAATCAAAGTGCTCTATAATCGCAATTGTAAGAATTAACATCTGAGAAGAAACAGAACTATGCAGAAATGAAGTAAATAAATTAAAATATAAAAGAATAAAAGGATTAAGGACATATTATCTTGATGAGGACAATATTGTACTTCCTTTCTGCCATGGCATGAATCAATAGAAGGTCGGACGATACTGTACTTCCTATCTCTCATGGCATGACTTAATAGAAGGTGAGGCAATAATTAGCGTATTTGTATTCACAGGAAGCAAGTTTCTATTTCAGCCATTGGATCAAAATGATGCAAATGATGAGTTAGTAAGGCATGATAATATACTTAAAGAATTGTAAAAGAATGAAAATAGGGCAAAATCACTAGATTTATTGAATGAAAGATTAATAGAACAAGTCATATATAATTAGAATCTAAACAATTTGGATGATGCCTCTTTTCTTATTATTTTACTCATCTTAGGGAGGAGAAGAAAACTAAAGTTTTACATGTTTTACATATTCATGAGTAACCCAAGCTTAATAATTTGAACAACTTTCTGGTATACAGAGAACTTAATGAACATTTGCAACATGATGCAGTATTTACTATCTGTAAGAATGTCAAATAAATGGCAAAATATAAAAAATATCATTCCTCCCAAAGAAGCAAATTATTATTAGAAATAAATCCTTATAATCCAACTCATCATTGTATTACATAAAATCGAAGACATATAAAATTTGATCAAGGTTTACACGTAGTAGTGGATAGTTAGGAGTTAATATATTCATTGTACTAGGTATTTGCTTTCTTTTCTTTTCTTTTTTTTTAGGGGGGGGGGAGGTCGTTCGATATGAAGTTGAAAGGAGATACCAATTAACCCATTGTAACTAATTCTTGAAGCTTGTTTATAGTAGTGATAATAATATTTTAACTAAATGATTACATTATTTTCATGATATTGAAAGATTGGTGCCTACATTCGCATTTCGGAGAAATTTAACAGAGTAATCTATTACGCAGAAAACTAAGAAAGCTGAGATTAGGAGTGGCTAATGTGGCTAATGTTTTGGTCCAATAGTGACTTCTCATTTAAGATCATTTTGTTACATCTGTATGAACAAAGGTTAATCCGATCCAGACAGATTACTTTTCTATTAAGAAGCCAGTTTGCATATCTTCCTATTGCTGGACGAGATGGTATATGTAATATTTCAAATAAATTGTAGATAACATCATTTACTGATTTATATTTAGTATGCTAATTCGTCTAGTTATATGGCTAAAGTTTAGAGTATTACCATTATATTACAGACGCTTTTTGTCCTATTATGTAGAAATATTTTCGTTATTTTCTTTTTCCAGTAATTTCATAACCTTTCAGTGTCAATATTCATTTCCTTTTAAAACTGTATTCTTTTTGGTTTCCTCTCATTAAATTCTTACAACTCATTGGTCTTAAAATAAGCAATGGTTGGGTCACAATGATACAAGCCAAGAATTTAAATCCTTATTTGAAATTTCAGGATAAATTCAAGTCTCTATTTTGCAAGAATGTCATTTTTAAAAGAACACTTTGCATTTCAAGGGAATGAATGATTTGAATAAATAAAATTTCAGCCAAAATGAACTACGGCACACAACAATAATAAAACTGATTCTGCCTCAAGATCTTATATCACGAATAATTAATTGCTAGAAAAACAAGATCATTGAGTAGTTTACCTGACCTCAGGTCACATAACATTTTCTAAAATAAAACTATTGCCTAATGAAAGTGTCCTTCTGGAAGGTTCATACTGTTCGCAAAATAAAATCTTAGTTATAATCAGAAGTCTATTACTAAAAGTATCAAATAAAATGTAACAAATAACAGGTAGACTTATCAATTCATTGGAAATTTCCAAAGTTCTACTCAGATTGAGATAAATATGTTGTTTACGAAACAAATATGAATGATCTAGGTCAGTTAGTAAATGAACTTGATTTTGGACAAGGTCAAGTTCAACATACAATGTTACATTATCAACAGCATATAATGAAATAAAAATATATATTTAAAAACTCTAGCAAACAAACAATGCAATTAAATATACATAACAGAATATTTATCGTCTTGTGTGTCGTTAACCTTTTTGGTTTACATTTTTAGCTCAGCCTTATTTTGAGGAGAAATCTATTATTGCTAAGTTTTATTTGTATCCCTTCCGACATGTTTAATGCGCTTGCATGTCAGCAATATTTGCCTGGAATTAATCATCTATGTGGCAAACAAATCTCTCAGTACGGAAATCATTTCTAGATTGTTAATGTAATGTATATGTTGATTGTTATGTTAATCAGTTTTTATGATCAAAATATTTTATTTTAATTCTGCCATGTTTAATTAATTTCCACACTTTTTTGATATGTGTGAATGCAGCTGGACGCTTTGAATGATAATGTGAAAATTGTAAATATCTAACTCGTTCGCAAGAACATGTTCTGTAAAACTATTGCCGTGTTCTCTTCTCTCACAAGAAATCTCGTTATGACCTCTGCTTTAAACATTTATATAAATTAATGGCGAGCAAGTTATTTTTCTTAAATCTAATATATTTGATAAGAATATTAATATATTATTTTACTGCGCTGTTCGAAATAAGTGACCACGTGGCCCATCACGAGGGTCTGAAATTTCGTTTTTTAGCTGGGTTTAATACTCATATCTCAGTGAATTTTAGTCAGTTGTAAATTATACCTTCAGGCTGAAAGGTATTCCTGTTGTTGCCATGTGAATTGAGTTTTATTTATTTAAAATAATTGATTTTCCTTGGAGACTTCATCACGTGTGTTCACCGAAATTCTTGGACAAAGACATTTACTAAAATTATTCGGAATTCTAAAGCCGGAATTATATTCTTGGTGACTCAACAAGGAACTGTTGACATATCAGCACAAAACTGGTTATAGAGGATGTCATCGCCTTCCATCTTGGAACTTCATCGAGATTCGAACTTGGATTCAATTAGAACTTTTAGTGATAGGACTTATATGTTTACATTCTAGGATTAATATTTGGATTAGATTCACAAACCGTAAGTCCTTTTTCATATTTTTACTTCGTTTTCTAGGGAAATAAATTATTTTGTTAAATTTACAAAGCTTGTTGGCTTCACTCTTTTCTTTGCTACTCTGTACGAGCCTAGTCACGTAAATATATATATATATATATATATATATATATATATATATATATATAACTATATGCTATATATATATATATATATATATATATATATATATATATATACTACCACTCTCATATATATATATATATATATATATCGGGCTATTAGTTTTATTCATCTGAATTAATTTATAATTTATTAGCTATGACCATTTGTGATCTTACGAATACTAACATTTCTTGTTGCATACGAACTTGTTCACTCTCTCCCTCTCAGGTCATTTATTTGTTATTCTATATATATATGTATTATATTTCTGGATATTACTGCGGTCAGAATGAAAACCTGCAAACAATAGACCAATTAAAGGGATTCATTGAAGATCTCATATGTCTAACAAATGCGCGCGCGAGTGTGTGTGTGTGTGTGTGTGTGACACCAATATATGTATATCAAAGTCTGCAACCATATCCTGCCGTAAAATGGCTTTTCAAATGACGTAAAATTGCCGTTGTCTGTCACTTTAGTAAAATTATAAGTAACCTTTCTTCGCCATTATTTCATTTTGATTTATGAATCAAAATAAGTATTTTGTTTTTTTTATTAATAATCGCCTTATGACATTAACGACATTCAGCAGAATATGTTAGAGCTGTATGTTTGGGGTTTTTCTCTTTAAACCAGTATTCTTAATCATCATTTCCTTGCACTAGATCTGTCTAATCTGTAATAATATGAAACAGCTTTATGTTCAAAAAGACCTTTCGATCAGTCAGCAGAAATACCGCTGTCAAATTTATAATGGTAAGCGAATAATTATTTTACGACACATATGCCGCCGTACAGTTCAACTGTTTGTCTTAATTGCAAGCCTTGTTGCATATTATTTATGTGATAACTGGCCGAAATGCACATGATCAAGTAGGAAGAATACATTCTTAACACCACACCAAGTTAAGTCCAAACAATTAATGCATACAAATTGTATAAATTTATATTGTCGTATCACTTTAATGCCCTCACCATGCGTGACAATATGTCTTCAGCTATCCCTGACTTGAATCCTTATGAAGTATGACCTCAGTCTGGTCATATGTGCATGAGTGGTATATTACATTTACATGAAATTAATGGGACATCCTATATATTACACTCCCGCTTTGGTTTTATTCATTTCCTCTGTGAAAAATTAACTTTTCGGTTTAAAGCGGTTTCGTCGGTGGGTGTATTCCTTTGCTGTGAATCAGTTATCAGTGAGAGAGAGAGAGAGAGAGAGAGAGAGAGAGAGAGAGAGAGAGAGTGTGTGTGAATGCAGTCTGATTAAGAACGCTGAATGAAAATTGACAAAATATTTTTATCTTTTTATTTTTATTTATTAAAGTGTTAAAAGTGGAATATAAAAAAATAAATTATGGAAACCGAAACATAGGCCACCAAGCTTGTTTTTCGAATATGAAGCATTGAAAACTGATTAAGTCTTTCCTCTGTTATAACTAGTGTTGAAAATATTTTAATCATGACCTTTATCACTGGGTTATGACATCCTGAGATATAGACTTTGAGAATGAAAGGCAACGAAGATTTCAGAAAAATATCATGATTTTCACTAACCTAACTGATTTTTGTTAATATTTTTATTTAAAAATATCAAATAAATAAATCTAGTCTGAAAATGTAAGAACAATCAATTGAAAGGATAATTAAAAAATATAAATATAATTGAAATGACACAACCAAGTAGAAAAACACATACATTACCGATATTACTGGTTTTCTTAAAACCAAATTCATATTTCCATTTTCCATATTAATAGTAAAACTTACATATTCACTAATAAGTTAGCACAATCAGGTAAAAGAGAATGTGTCTATGTTTGTAATTAACCATTTCGTATCTTTGTCATTACCTACGCAAATAAAGTTTAATTCTCGCGCCCTAAAATGGTTTATAAAATGTCGTAAAGTTAATGTCTTCTGTGTTTGAAGTAAAATTATCTGTTTAAAGTACAATCATGTGGTAATAGTGTAACAAGATACCCGAGTTGGGATTTCGGATTTACAACAGAACACTTTTGAATGGTGATATAAAATACAATGTTTATTGATGTATGATTTGAATAAGAATACACACGAACCTAAAAATGCAACAAATATAAATACAAATGAATGACCTTACAAAGTACAAGGACAAAGGTGAACAAATCACAGCAATTTCACACGATGAAAATAATGGGTGTTTTACTCAAATAGTAAAAATGATTTATGCACTCAACTAGTGAAAAATGAGATATTTGTTTTACTCAAATGATAAAATGATGAATTGATTGGAGAGATATCATACAAAAATATCTTATACACTCCCAAAACAATGGGTATAACAAAACCCCACAATTAGCCCACGGCTAAAAGATTACATGCATGGAGTAACACAAAAAACACTCCCTCAAAATCATACTTGGCTACCAGTCACACCGGTCAATCAAGCAAGTATCATAGGTAGTCACCGACCACCATTCAATTCCTTGGTCAATCAAGCAATCAGCGCCCACCAATCCGGTCTGCAACGCCCAATCAACTGCTATTCGACCAGCAACACTGTTCACTCACCTCTACGGCTGCTGTGGTTAATTTCTATGGTTAGCTCTTTAGCTGGTACCACGACTACGATCACCATGGATCACTCAAGTCACTCTGGTCAGCTACACTCTGACTCTAGTTAGCTCTACAGCTCTACACTCTGGTCACTTTGGTCAGCTCTACAGCTGAAGATGTGCAACTCTTTAAGTAGACTGCTTTACTGACAAGACGTTCTGTAATGTGCATATATCACTTTACGGTGAGGCATTTATACACAGACGATGTAGCCTACATCGTCTGTGCGCCGGAAAAAATTCGGTTTTTCTTATCGAAAACACTTCGCACGTGCTGGATAGGATGAACCGAACTCACTGTTTCGAAATAATGTACAATATACAAAAATCACCCTCGGGTATCGTTGTACACAAAAAATGAAACCCGACATGTATTTAATAAATAGAGAGATTCATACAATTCCGTGACAAATAGTCACCACGCGTTCACTTATTATTGATTAATCTAAATGTGCTGGTGTATGTTAGCATTACTTGCCTCATGCCATTCACGACACTCAGTAGAATATGCTACTGTATCTTTTCTTGTCATCTAGCTTTCCTTGAACCATATCTTTAGACACTAAGTCGACCTAATCTGTAATGACATGTAGAAATGACCTTTCTATTAGCCAAGAAAAACGTCGCTGTCAAATTTATATTTGTAAACGATTTCACGTAATGTTGTGAAAGAAATTAGCGATCTACCAAACGAACTAATTGTTACGTATATAAAGTATTCAGCTGGTCGGTATGAATATTTTTACCTACTACCTAACGCTTGTGTCATTTATTTACACACGACCAACGACAACACGGTTTCATACCTAAGGTAATGCCGTTAAGATCTAGCAGAAATCAGAATCTGGTGGAAGTTATAAAATAGAAAAGATTGAATTGGTGACAAGGCAGCGTTTCTTCGCCATTTTTCTGATTATTTAATACACATAAAAATTGGAAAGTTTTTTTTTTATATATATCATTTTTCGTAATATAAAATGTACTTTAATAATTTAAATATTCATACTTTTAATGTGGAACGAATGTAAAGAAATTTAATTCTCTTAAAGGTATTATTAATTTCTAGTAATTTTGCTTTTTAATTAAACAAACAAGGATGATAATACATTTTAAAATCGCTATTGGCAAGAATTCATCTAACAGTATCAGAGAAGGTAAAATGAGAAAAGAAGTCGATTTTGCGGAGAACTAAATAGTGGAGTCATTCGTCGACCTCTATAGCTAGTTCGAATTGACAGATGATCATCTGTGTTAAGCTCACCTATCAATCACTGTGTAATTTAGTTTCCTATGTCTAACTGCCAATCAGATCATGATAAGATGCTTTCTCGACGAAAGCCAAATCCACATTGAATAGTAACCCCCTACCTTTTACAGTGTGGCTTCGGCCATTGAAACGTATTGCGTTTCATCATTATTAGCAGGAGAAAGATAAAATCGATAATTGCAGTAAATTTTACCCTTTACCCTAGTCCAATATCATTCGTTTGAAATCAATAAGATACGAAGAGTGTAATTTTCTTACAATAAAACATTTTACACCTGGACGGTATTGCATTATTTACTATATGCTGTTTGATAACATTAGGACTTTACTTACTTTGGTATAAAATGATTCAGATTCAAGCTGTTTTACAACATTAGGGCGTTTTATTTATACAGTTTGTTGATTTTTCTGTATGATTATGTTATGTATACCTATATTTCGTGATTGACCCTGGTCAGTAATCGTATTAAGAGCCTAACTGATTAGTGAAATTGATTTTGTAAACTATTTCTCTTTGATTATAGTTTAAGTATTCAGATCGCCAGTAATGGAGGTAACATTTGGCTAGTACCCGAGTTTATGACATTAATTTCTCATTTGGAAATTCCTGATCTTGTTGACAACTTAGGGTATTCCAAAAAGGAAGATGAGCCATATCCTGGTTCTGTTATTGTGTCATAGCTTTTCATATTATGCTGTTTACTACAAAATTATTGATTCCAACTTTAAAATCCAACACGGAATCGGTCTTTATGTTGTGTTCACTTTTTATTTGAGATAATGTATTTATATAAATTATTCACTGGAATTAGAAGTGCTCATTAATACTTCTTAGACTCAGTCACTATTTTGAGATCATTGTGAAATCATTGAAGGACATTATGGATTATATCATTGTGATACCAGGGAGCAAATGCCCCCTTGCACCCCACCCCCCTCGAGCCGTCACTACTGAGAGTGATAAATTTCTTCACAGGTTTGGTTTGCTATCCTCTTTCTCATGGTAATTAAATTTGTGCATTGTAGAAATT
>JAECUM010010948.1:0-52489 GCA_016617855.1 Megalonaias nervosa | reverse complement strand
CAGTGACGCGCATAAGCATTCTCACGTGGACCAGAAAATTGACCTTGGCAATAACCAATCGTTTTCGCGTAGTGTTTACTCAATCGACAAACCATGGCATGCAGAAATCGTGCTTATGCGAGTCATACTACGTTTTATATAAACATAATATCTCTTTAAAAAGTATCAGATCCCGTGAAAATAATCATTACAATATAATGTAATGATACAAAAATAAAATAAAAAAGAATTTAAAATTAACACACAAGTAAATAATTACATATTCGTAAGACTGTGTATAAATCAGGGAATTCTTTTTAAATAAGATCATCTTTCTGATCCAAACAAGGCTTGTCAGTTACAAGTGGATTAACCACAACCTGGTCTCCAGCTAGGTCGTTGCCTAGTAATAAATGAATGCCCTGAACGGGTAAAGAAGACATTATTCCGACTGTCACAGGTCCTGAAACTAAGTCTGAGGACAAATTTATAGAATGGAGAGGAACATTAAGAAAGGCGCACTCTACTCCCTGAACAAGAACACTCTCATCAGAAGAAAACGTCTCAGAAAAAGGTAATGTACATGATAAAAAAAGTCTCTGGGAAGCTCCTGTGTCCGTTAAAATTTTAATAGGGATAGGATTGGCCAAATCACCCAAGAGTGATATAGAACCCTTCGATATGAATGGTTCATAATTCTCCATAATAAAATCAGACTGGGGTTTATTAGACCCAACAAATGTATTGCTTTCAATACATGACCGTGACCTTGACCTCTTAGAAATAAGAGCATTTGGGATAGGTCTGTCCTGATTCTGATGCTTATATTTCAGTTTGAAGCAATCAGAAATAACATGTCCTTTCTTCTTGCAGTAGGTACACGTAGGAAGAGACAAGGATTTTGAATCAAGCTTATGAGAAGCTTGACTTTTAAAAGTTGTGCCAGACTGAGTTTTAGAAGGAGTCGTATTAGTCTGAAATACTTTTCTACCAGCAGACTGCTGAGTATAAGACTTGCTTACAACAGGTACTTTATGAGTTAAGAAATACTCATCCGCAGCACGAGCAGCATTTTCCAAGGTTTCGATCTTATGTTCGTCAAGATAAGTCCTAATGTCACTATGGACACGGTTCTTAAACTCTTCAAGTAATACAAGTTGTTTGAGATTTTCATAATCTTGATCAACTTTCTCGCCTAAGCACCATCTGTCAAATAAGTGCTCTTTTTCTCTTGCAAATTCGACATAGGTCTGTCCAGCTTCATTTTTGTAGTTTCTGAATTTTTGCCGATAAGCCTCAGGGACTAAGTCATAACCCTTTAAGATGCATTCCTTAACCACAACATAGTCAGCACTTTGCTGAACTGACAGGGAATGGTAAATATCACCAGCGTTACCAACAAGTACACTCTGTACTAACTGAGTCCAATACTCACTTGGCCATTTGATATTTACAGCAACCTTTTCAAAACGAGGAAAATATTTGTCTACTTCTTTTTCTCTGAAAGGGGCAGCAACCTAATATTCTTTGTAATATCAAAACTTGAATTTGTGTGTAGAGTGGGAATGTGCCTTTCACTTGTCTGCTCTATTTCGTTCAACTTATTCTCTCTCTCTCTCTCTCTCTCTCTCTCTCTCTCTCTCTCTCTCTCTCTCTCTCAGATTGTAGCTGTTTATCTTTCTCTCTTTCCCGTCTCTCTCTCTCTCTCCTCTTTCTCAAATTGTAACTGCATTTATTTTTCTCTCTCCTCTTTTTCCAATAGCATTTGTTTTTCTTCTTTCTGTAAATGCATTTGTTCTTTTTCTTTCTCCAATTGCAACTGCACTTGTTTCTCTCTCTCTCCTCTTTTTCAAATTGCAACTGCATTTGTTTCTCTTCTTACTGAAATTCAAGCTTCATTAACTCTGATTCCATCTTGTATTTCAATTTTAATTCCTTTTCTTTATGTCAGAGTATGATACAGACTTACTGACCAAACCCAAAACACTTTTAACCAAACCATTATTCTCTACCAAATACAGGAGCAAAATGTTTTTTATTTCTTGCTTCGTTAAAGAAGCTTTTGCTTCAGAAAGATCGTATTTTCTGGTACGTTCAAGCAATTCATCTTTTTACAAACTATCCAACTGCTCCTGAGTAGGATTTGAAAGAGAGGTCTGCACTTTCAATGACATTGTGAAAAGCCTGTTGATTTCACTAAAAATTTCAAACAAAATGTGAAATGATATTTGGGATTTTAAAAACATTCTGAAAACTAGGGGAATTAAAATTTAAAAAAAAACAATTTTCTGAAATATTTTAGACAAAATTCATATATCCCAAGGACAAGGCCCCAATTTTCTTTGTTACGTGTCTAGGATAGTATAGAGTAACAAAGAAAAGAGTGATGCCAACAAGCTTTGTAACATTTAACAAATAATTTATTTCCCTAGAAAAACAAGGTCAAAATTTGAAACAGTACTTACGGTTTATGAATCTAATCCAAAATAATCCTAGAATTAATGAATATAAGTCCTGAAAATTAAAGGTCCTAAGTGAATTGCAGTTCGAATCCCGATGAAGGTCCAAGATGGAAGGCGATGACGTCTTCTATAACCTCGTTTGTGTTAACGTGTCAAGAGTTCTTTGTTGAATCACCAAGAATAATAATCCGGCTTTAGAATTCCGAATAATTTCCAATAAATGTCTTTGTCCAACAATTCGAGTGAGCACAAGTGGTTTCCAGGGAGAATAAATTATTAATTCCGAAAATTTGAAAAATTCAAATCAAACTGGTAACAACACAAAAATACCTTTCAGCTCCGAAGGTATTAATTACGACTGATTAAAAATATAATAACATGTGTTAATAAGCCCAACTGATACGCAAAACAAAGTCCCGGATGAGGGTCAATCCTCTGGGAAACCCTAACTGACACATGTTATTTCCCACGTAGGCCAGATATGACCTTGACTGAAAATCAGTGATTTATTCACTGAGAATGAATTTAAAAAAAGTTAAAAAAGTTGTTTACCAGAAAGTGAATCTAGGTCACCGATTGATACAATGTAAACAAGCCACTGCTTGTTTATCCGGCTAAAATGGATTGAACTGAATTTTCTGGAAAAATGTCAAATCCAGTGAATAAAGTTAGCATTATAATAACATGTAATGGAATAAAATAAAAAAATTAAAATATTTAAAACTAACAATCAAGTAATTAAATAACATATACGTAACATCAGTTCCACATACAGGATTGACGGAAGAAATATTGAATCGTGTATAATGAAGTCGACCTAGCCACGACGACAATTGGTCTAGCAAGATATTCAGATGATCATTCAAGGTCTGCCGGTCCATCAGTGATGTGTGCGAAGGATACCAGTGATCATCCCGTTCATATGTAGCATCTGTTGGTACAATTAACACAGGCTAGTTCGGCTGATCCACAACCGGCTGGAATGATACGCCAACCTGACGCTGCATTGCCGACGTTACAGAAAATCAACCCAAACTTCAACATAGGATTTTATGCACGACAAGCGATCTTAGAAGGTGACCGTAGAAAATGTTCATGTGCAATTCCACTGTCACACAGGCTTGTCAGAAAAGTTATTTTCGGAGCCAAGCATACATTTGTACTTGTAAGAAAAGGTGACGACAACGATGCAATCTGGCGCCCTGCTGTGATTGATCCTGGTCAAGTAATACTGACAAAACTTTCACTGTGGATGCCAACAATGACACTATTGCTGACCGAAGAGAAATGATTGTTATCATTTATGGACCAAGGTGGTAAGTCAACGTTGTCGTGGTTGACGATGACCACAGATAGTTTTCCGAGTACGACAAACGGTTTATTTACATGGCAAATAGCATCTCTGCAAGGTGTCTCTGCCCCGCGACATATATGTATTGCTCTTTGAAAAGCTGAACGATTAGGCTCACCAGAACACAGTGCAATGATATTTGACAAACTTGGTGTTACTGAAGTTTCATTAAGAATAAACGGGCATCAAGACGTACTATTGAATTTTACGAATGATCATATTGCACGTGCCTATCATCATTTGATGATATTCATGCTGAGTGATCGAAAGGTCGATTCTGGTCTGCAAATATCACAGCTGGATTTTAAAGCATTATATCCGAGCTATTACTTTTTGTTGGAACACTTGGATTTATTTAGGCAATCTGTCGTTGATATACACTTTCGAGCTCATGTAACAAGGGGGGTTATTGCTAATTACAGAGCCATCGCTGTTATACTGTCCGACCAAACAAAGCTGCTTGAGGGCGTGGGTTGACGAATGAGAGTGGTTGATGCCCCAGTGGAAAACATGTAAGTGCTTTTCCTATCCCGAAATTAAATCGTCGTTGTTGATATTTATTATAATGTCATATCAGCCCGTGAAATTTACTCTGACCCATGGTAAGATTAAAACGCCACAATCGGAAGCGAAAAGGAATTCTGGAATAAAAATAACATTGAAATCCTCGGTGTTACACGGCCCAAATAAACTGTCACTGACCGAACGTCAACTCAAACACTTTAATGATCCCAAACGATCAGCGACTGGTGTACTACTCGATCTTTCAGCAGCTCCGGTTAAGGAAGCAGCCAAGACAGGGGTATATTTCCATTACTTTTTACAGCTATACCAGGACCAATAGCCGCTGCAGCCCCTTCCATTGCAAAAGCTGCTGCACTTGGCGCGGTTGGAACTGCTGCTGGAATAGCATTAAAGAAAGCTACAGGGCAGGGATTAAAAACTTCTCCCAAAGAGAGGGGAGGGGGGAGGTCTACAAACTGGGGGTCTATTTCCACTTTCTGCAGCTATTCCTGCTATGGCAAAAGCCTTTCGTGAACCTGCTTATAAAAATGTTTCAGACTCTGCTTTTGTATAAGCACTTGCTGAACTGAAATTAATCAAAACTACAGAGAACGGATTAAAAACGTACAAAAAGAAAAAGAACGGGCGGGGTCTAAGATTGCCCGGAACTTCAACTTCATGGTACGGTCGGGGTCTAAGATTGCAAGAAGCATTTCTCTAGTGAAACAAATAACGCTTCCTATGTCTAATTTTGATTTTCTCGAAGCTGCTCGTCGATTAAGCATTAAAAACTTTCGAGTGGTTTTCATGCGCGATTAATAACTGACAAACTACATCGTGTGAAAACTGGTATCATTAATCTGGACTCGCATTCCGGTCCGAGCACTAACTGGGTTGCTTATGCTGCTGACCCATGTGGTATTGTTTATTTTGATTCGTATGGGCTCGCTAGAATTTTAAACAATTGCAGTAGAATGAAGAGAGTCTCGCCAATCTGGCATTTCACGTTGCCAACACAAACAATAATAGATCCGCCTGTATATGGCCTTGAAGTGTTGGCTGTACATGATGCTGTATCAAGATCACCTCATCTGCCTCCCATAAAGCTGTACACCAGTATACAATCAGACGCTACACGCGGCAGTTATTTTAAACAGGTTAAATGTTTATAATAACGGTAGATATTTATGGGAGATCTTGTTCTAGCGATGGGGGGGGGGTGTTAAAAAAAACCTTAGAAGTCTCGGTGACGCGGATTTGTCAAAATATGCTACTATATATGAGCTTGCTGATCTTACGAGTCTTGCTGGGGTGGATTGAGATGAGTGGTTATTTTTCAGGACCAGCACGGCATGCTAAAGACCTCTAATGTGAAACTCGATGATATTATCCAACGAATTCTAAGGCCACATCTGATTATCTTCCTGTATTTACCGATGATGGAAAAATCCGAAACTCTATTGTATCAATAGCAGCTATCAGAAATGAAATCACGAAAAATGTTGGTGTGTACAATCGGCCGGTGGCACGATTACAGGTGAACTTGACACGAATAGAAATAAAATTTATTAATTTGAGAGATCCAGACTCGAGCCATGACGATGCAACAAAATTATATGTCGACAACAGTGACAATGCGATAAGGACCACATTGATAGTAGTTGATGAATGTTTAGCTGATTTAAAAAGATTTTACCACTTATATGACCACATTTACAACTTTTCGCAGAAACATAAATAGAGCCGCGGTGGAGTTTTTTGGAAATGCAATGGTGGCCAACATTAAACTCGTAACAATCGAAGAACAAAATAAAAGCGATTAATGTTCCTCATAGGACCCCACCAATCAACGTTGTATACGCAGTAGCATGAGGACTCGCCACATGTTCACAGCAAAATAATACCCTCAAACACAACGGAGGTGACTAGGGTACACATGCTGTCTATGTTTAGTGCTGAAAAATTTAAAGTATTAATTACTTATAGTATTAATTACTCCATATACTACCCCCCCCCCCTTCAATGAATTACGATTCCACTTAGAGATTCAATCAAACCCGTGATTGATATTGCTGTCTACGCTGCATCAGCCGTGGACGCTGGAACGATGACGTTCATCGGCACATTATCAGCCACCTACGTGATACCCCTAGTGGTGGGAATCGGTATGGCGGTTATAACAGGGATTACTGGCATAGCTAATATCATGGCCAAGAAATTATCGACATGCGCAACTGATAAACAACATCAGTACACAGTGTTGCTATCCACGGTAACGCATGCGTAGACCAGATTATCATCGCTGATATCGTCGGTATTGAATGATGGTATGATTACTGACTGTGAATTTGATACGATGAATAACATTTACTATGAGGCAACCACCAGTACTACACGCCGTGGAAAGACCTCAATTAGAATCAAAGGTATAAAATAAATTAATGGCAGACCCTGAAATTCGAGGATTACTAGAACAAATAGCTGCTAATACAGCCCCGTCTACCACTACAATGATATCCGCTGCTTCCACGATCCCCGAAATTGATATTACTTTTCCTATATCGATTCGAGCCCCGAACGGTAGGTCTCTTGAAATAGCACTGGCCCAATTGCACATGTATGATATTGGAATAATATTAAATCAAAATCGTTTGATGGATTACCAGCCAATAATTCACTAGTATCTGCGTATGAAAATAAATCGGATGGAACCGGGGCACAAGTGCCTGACTAGCAAACTGTCGTCATCCCTACAGACAGTTATCAAATCGAACAAATCAATGATGAATGTCAACGTCGAATTAAATCGAAATGTCAACGTCGAATTAAATCGATCACAAGAAAGGAATCTAAAGTTGCCATAACGGCCCACGAGCCAACGTCGAGTGCTGCTGTTGAAATATCCACTCCCGATTATACAGTGGATATCAATCAATCCCCGATTCGAACTGTATTAGGATGGCCAGAAGTAGCCCCCTCCCCCCCAGCACCACCACCATTACCACAACCACAGCTCGCCGACTATCAGACAAATGAGAGGGTATTTTTAAAAGACCCACATTATCTAAAAATTATACCGTGGCGGGAGATAGATCAATCAGTATCGAACAATCGGTCTAGTGACGCCGCTGGTACTGCACTTCTTCCGAGTATCAAGTGGGTTGATGCTGTAGGAGAAAAAGAAAGGCGTCACTCTGCCATAAATTTTAGACCATTTCTTGACATTGGTGCTCGTGAGTATAATCAGGGAACCGATAGGCTGCAACAATTATTTTACAATTACGTAAATGAATATCCCAAAGATTATCTGAAGCAACAAATCGTTATGCGGATATAGCATCGAAATATGGTACTAAACAATTTTGAGTATGTGCACAGAATTCTCATACAACAAACTACGTTTGAAATTGAAACCAAAAGGTTATTTCTCGACTACTGTAAAAATCACCGAGGCAGCCATGCCAACTTTTAAAATACCAGGATTTAACATCGATGAGCGGAAAAAACCCTAGCAGCAGTAGAGCTGAACAGACCACT
This sequence comes from Megalonaias nervosa, assembly GCA_016617855.1. Taxonomy (NCBI): domain Eukaryota; kingdom Metazoa; phylum Mollusca; class Bivalvia; order Unionida; family Unionidae; genus Megalonaias; species Megalonaias nervosa. The sequence goes on along the minus strand of JAECUM010010948.1, from coordinate 44,656 downwards.
TGGCTGAGACCTTATTTATGAAAAAATAAAGGCTCCTACAGAGGCTGAAAAAAAAGGTCAATAACATAAACCGAACCTCCTAACTTTTATTATTACCATATAGTTTGAAAAACAGATAATAAATCGTTTGGGTTAGCTCATTTCCGTTACTTTTTGTTGACGTATTTTTTTTCAGATTTTTATGCGATTCGTTTACTCGCGGGTCACTCAGTTTTTGTCGTTCAGCTCTACTGCTGCTGTAAATTAAACATCCATTATAAATATTATCAATAATGAGTATTGAATTACCACACTCAGCTAAATTAGCTCGAGAGCGACTAGAGGCAATTAAAAAATATCTACCTGTTCGTGATTCTGTTAAGCAACAACTACAATCGCGTCAGGAATCTCAAGTTGAATTTGAAGAGGATACAAAAAAATTATTTAAACCCTATCACTGAGACCACTAAAGGTATTCTACCTGTGTTAGAGAAAACCGCTGAAGAAACTGGAAAAATAGCAAGAAGAACAAAAAAGACAAAAGAAATTTTACGTGAACTTCCAGAAAAAATAGCTGCTGCGATGCCAGTCCCGGAAATACCTGAGGATGAAGATCAACCTGAAGGTGCTGAAGCAAAATCGGCAGGTCCTATAAGTACTGCTGAACTGATAAATAAATTTGATGAAGAAATTATTAAGACAATCAATAAATTGAACCGAGATCAACTAGCTGAGTTTGCTGTGGATAGTTTTGGTCAAAGAAGTAAATTAATGAAACCTGAACACGCTAAAGATATTAAAAACAGTGAACAATGGTATAAATATTTATATCGCATACGTATGAATGTTGAACAAGCTAGAGATAATGATCCATTTTATCAGGGTTATGTTGGGGGAATTGATAATTTAATTCAATCAAGAAGAGAGGAGAAAAAACAACAAAAACAACAAGAACGACAACAAAAATGACAAGAAAAAATGAAACAATTACAAAAACCTCCAAAACAAAAAACACCAAAACCATTTGAGCAATCACTTCGTGATTATCCAGAATTACCAAAGACACCACCGAAACCAATTAAAAAAACACCACCGAAACCAATTGAGGAAGAAGAAGAAGAATATATTCCGTCAGACACCTCTCCTGGCGCAACTGGAAGTGGTCTAGGAAGTTGTTTTATTACCTGTCCCAATAACGTTCTTGCTGATGTTGATCGATTAGAAATTCTCATTGGAGGAAAACGAGCTGGTAATAATTCCCCAGAAATCATTAATGAAGTAGCTGATATTTGTAAACGATTATTTACAGGCGGTATCATGGATATTGATGTATATCGGTCTCTCATTAATGAAATCGCCGATGAGCATCATAGTGATTAAGTATGTAATTAGTTATAAAGTCACTTAATAATAAAATGATCATACATAATACTCGTGGACCTACCATGGTCAGGGTAATAAATTCTCGATTACCGGTATACAAAACGATTTACGGAGATGGATTAGGTGATGTTATTCAGGGTCTGTTTAGGAGGATAGCCCCAAAAGCAATACCGATTGCAAAGTAGCTGGGAAGGAAAGCTAATGATGTTGTTCGTGAAAAGGGTATAGGTGCTGTTGGTAATCTTGCTAGCAAAGCATTCTCAGCAATTAAAGATAGACTATCACGATTAATACGCAGACCACAAGCGACCCAACCTCAACCTGTGAAATTGGCCAGCACTGAAGTGATGCCAGCAAATGTCAGTAAAATAATAAATCAAGCAGCTAATCAAAAACTAGCAGAGTTAGCTGATATCCCGATGTCGGAAAAGGAAAAAAATATAACCGCTAGTCTGATAGCAGGAAGCGGTCTTCGAGTTAGACGAAGACGATAATAATAAAGATGTTTAAGCGCGTATCTGACCCCGCGTTTGACATGGATGCACCAGTTCTCAAAGATGAGTCTGTGCGTGATTATCAGTATTATTCTTATGACGCTCGAATTCCAGATCAGCGTGGACGAATTGAACTACAGGTTCAAGATACAAGTAGATATTTCTTACCCGCTGAAGCATTTATCGAAGTCGAAGGTGAAATTTTAAATAACGCTAATCCTGCAGTACCAGCACCATACGCCGCTGATGTTAGTGTCGGCTTTGTTAATAATGGTATTATGGCGTTATTTGATAGCGCTACGTACATGATTGACGGAAAAAAATATTGAATCAATCCAGAAGGACGTCGACGTTGCCACGACGATATTGGGTCTTGCAAGATACAGCGACGATTATTCAAGATCAGCTGGTCCATCAATGATGTTTGTGAAAGATACTTCTAATTCTCCAGAGTACCAACAATATGAAATAGGACGACCAAGAAATTTTGCTAGAAACGCCGATGCGGATGTACAAAGTATGATTATTAATGTAGATCCAGATTTCAACTTAGGATTTAGATCACGTCGAGCAATGTTAAAAGGTGATAGGAGAATATTTTCATGTGCAATTCCACTGTCACATATTTTTGGGTTCTGTAGAAATGTCAGAAAAGTCATTTTTGGAGCCAAACACACAGTTGTACTAATACGAAAAGGCACAGACGATGATGCAATATGACGACCTGCTGGTGATGCAGGTATAGTAATGCTAACAAAACTTTCCCTGTGGATGCCAGTGATGACCCCCTCGATATCTGAAGAAGACCGGTTACTATCTTTTATGAGTCAAGGCGGTAAATCAGCGTTATCATGGTTAACTATGACCACAGATGCTATCCAGAGTAATATTAATGGTTTATTTACGTGGCAGATAGCTTCTCAGCAAGGTGTTTCTGCACCGCGACATATATTTATTGCGCTTCAAAATACTGCACGAGTAAATAATCAGACACAAAGTAATATGATATTTGACCACCTCGGTGTTTCTGAGGTTTCATTAAGGATAAATGGACATCAAGAACCATCCGAGGATATATTACTGAATTTCGATCAAAATCATGTAGCACGGGCTTATCATCGATTAATGTCGTTTATGGGACGTGATCAAAATATTGATACTGGTTTACAAATATCGCAGCTAGATTTTACAACGCTGTATCCGATTTATTACTTTTCTTTAGAACATTTAGATTTAACAAGATAATCTGTTGTAGATATTCATTTTCGAGCTCGTGTGATTCGAGGAGTTATTGTTAATTACAAAGCAATCGCAGTTATACTCAGCGATAAATCGATGTTACTCGAAGGTGTTGGTGGACGAATGAGAGTTATTGATGTCCCAGTAGAAAACATGTAATTAGATCGTTCATAATATTAATAATGTTATATCATCACGTTAGTGTGAGTCTGACTCCTGGTCAGATTAAAAAGCTGCAATCAGCATCAAAAAATAATTATGGAATAAAAATATCGCTAAAGCGAGAACAGATGACCGGTGCAAATAAACTATCGTTGACCGAGCGTCAGTTCAGAAACTTCAATGATGCTAAAAAATCAAATAAAGGCGTTAAACTTAATCTTTCTGCAGGCGCCATCAAGGACATCGCTAAAACGGGTGGTATATTTCCACTTCTTGCAGCAATACCAGCATTAATAGCAGCTGCAGCACCAGCTGTTGCAAAGGCAGCTGCGCTAGGTGCTGTTGGAACAGCTGCTGGAATGGCGTTAAAGAAAGCAACCGGACAAGGAATAAAAAAAAAGGGAAGAGGTTTAAGATTACCAGGAACCCCGCCTTCGTGGTACGGAAAGGGTCTAAGATTACCAGGGACAGTTTACTAATAACACCCATGTCCAATTTTGATTTACTTAATGCTGCTAAGCAATTAAAAATAAAAAATTTCAGAGGTGTTTTTATGCGCGATCAATTACCTAAAAAACCAAACAGTATTGAAACTGGTATTATTAATCTCGATAAAAACCCTGAAGCAGGCACACACTGGGTAGGATATGCAATTGATCCACGTGGAATTATTTATTTCGATTCGTATGGATTAGCACCACCAAAAGAATTTTTAGAGTACGTTACCGGCGATATTCCAATCTGGTATTCAACGCTACCGACACAAAAAATAACTGATCCTCCAATATGCGGTCGTGAAACATTCGCTGTGCTTGATGCTATATCAAAATCAACAGCACCGCCTCATAAAGTCGTGCACGCGTTCACTACGCTACGTCATAACACTTAAACTGATATCAGTAAATATAATGGTAGATATTTACGGAAGATCCTCAGGTAAAACTCAGAAGTTCGATTTATCTAAATATGCAACCCTTGATCAGCTCAGAAATGAAATCAATGATTTTTAAATATCACAAGTGTGGATCAAAATGAAGTCGTCATTTTTCAGGACAAACAAGGACGATTAAAAACGAGTAATATACAACTATCAGATGTACTTATACGAATTCCAAATGCGGTTGTTAATAATATCGTTACTTTTACTGATCAGGGTAAAATACAGGATTCCCGTAAATCGGTTAACGACTATGTTAAGAAAACTGGTGATGTATTTACCGGTGACATTATTATGTCAGGAAGAAAAATTACATATCTTGGAGATCCAATCGCAGATACAGACGCAGCAACAAAAAAAAAATACGTCGATGATCAAGAATCCAAGTACGTGTCAGTGCGCGGTGGTATAATGCGTGCATTTCTCGACATGAATAATAATGGTATTAATAATCTCAGAGCACCAGAAACAGATTTCGACGCTGCAACGAAGAAATACGTCGACGATAGGGAAATTCCAATAACGACTTCGTTAACGGCAATCAATGACGGGATTGCTGCATTTAGAGCTGAATATTTTACTCATGTACAAACATTTTTAAATTTTCGTAGAAATGTAAACAGAGTTATTAACGAATTTTTTGGAACTCCACCAATCGTTGACATAAAACTTATCGACATTAACATGAAAATCAACGATATTGTTAGTGGCATTCCTAATATCATCGAAAAAACTAATCTCGTTAAAATTCCACACAAGCAGATCATTAACATGGTATACACAGTAGCATCAGGATTAGGAATATGGGCACTGCAGGATAATAATCTCAAACGCACCGCAGAAGTCACTGGCATATACAGACTGTCTATATTTAGCATGGCAAAATTCAGTATATTTACTACATTTCCATGGCGTTATTCAAACAATACTTTTTCTGGAGTTGTATCCGTCATAATAAATAAAAATGCGGAAGAAACATTTCTGCTGGAAGCATCTGATAAAAATTTAACCAGAGCGTTATACTGGTGGTGCTTGGAATTTGTATGTGAAACTCCTCAATTAGTTATCTAGATAAATATAATGAATCAAGAGTCATTTATCGACGTTCAACGTCACAGATACGCTCAAGTATGTGAGTGTCAAACTAAACTAAAAATATCATCGACGATTACACGATAAAGGTAAAAAAATATCGTCGTCGTATGGTCGTTATTGATATAATGGTATACTCGGTTTCTGCTGTTATTGCTGGAACTGGATTATTATTATCAACAATAATGATGACAGCGCCTGCAGTTGTAACAATTATAGTTTCAACGGCAACAACATGCGCAGGTATTTTCAGTATTATCTCTAAGAAAATATCTACATGTACGAATGATAAACTAAACGAGTACATAATGAAATTGCACACAGCAACAACCGCATACACTAAATTATGCTCGTATATTTCAGCGTATCTCAGTGATGGTAAAATATCCGATGAGGAGTTCGTAACGATAATGAAAACCTACGATGAAGCATTCATAATCGCTAGTGACAATAACGGAAAGATGGAGAATGAAATAATAACGATAATAATAATGTCAGAGTCGCGCGAATTACTTCAGCAGATCGTAGCTAATAAAACGCCGTCAAAAACTACTATGATATCATTAAGTTCAACCAATCCTGAATTTAGCGTTAATTTTCCGACTGCAATTCCAGCAAAGGAAATAGCATTAGGGCAATTACGAGTTTATTATAGCTGGCCTAATATTAGATCAAAAACGTTTGGTGGACAACAACCAAATAATTCACTGGTATTTGCGAATAAAAATAAACCGGATGGAACACCTGATTGGCAAGTTGTTGGAATTTCAACGGGTAGTTATCCAATAGAACAGATTAATGATGAGTTCCAACGCAGAATTAAATCTATCACAGGAAAAGAATCTAAAATAGCGATCACTGTTTATGAACCAACACTATCAGCGGCGATTGAAATAAATTCTCCTGATTACCTCGTAGATATTTATCAGAGTTCAATTAGATCCGTGTTAGGATGGCCTGAAGTTGCACCTGTTTATAATGGAGTTTCAGAACCAACTAAAAATGAATTTAAAACGAGTGAAGAAAAATTCATTAAAAATCCAGAATATCGAGGAAAACAACCATGGAGTAATACAAGATTTGGATTTCCAAACGACGATAGATATTACTTTACCGATTTTGACGGTAAAGGATCCCCAAGTTGAATAAAGCATTATTTATTATTAACACAGACACCAAGACGAAGATTAGTTTCTATACTGTTGATGTAGGATTTATTAAACATTTTTTAGATACTCTTAAACCTGAATACGATAAAACGTTTAATGATTTAAGAAATTTACTTATTTCATTATCACAACATTATAATGAAAGTGTAAAGCAGCAAATAATCGAGTCAATAAAACATTTAAATGGGGTCTTATTCGATTTATACATCGTCAATCGAAGTATTATAAACACTGAGACTAAACTCGATGGAAATAGTTACACAAATCCAGAATCTAAACAAGTATTCCTTGATCATTATAAAATAACAGAAAAAAATTTACAAACATTTGTTATACCAGATTTAAATAACGCTAAAATGAAGAAATTACTTGACGATCTTATTGAAGAATATTATCCGGGAGTAATTGAATCGTGGAGACAAATAGCCCCACCACTGGTTATACTAAAACACAATAACAACCCTTTTGGTGCCGGACGTCATATATCGCCAGGCATTGTAAACATAACATCAGTTATTGCAGTCAATCTGGTATGCGATGTTATTGAAGGTAGCTATCAGATAGATCTTTCTAAGTTTAGCCAGGCCCAGCAAGGGTACATATTATTCAGTTTTAGTCCGTTGGCTCCTCCCGGTTGGTTAATTGTATCAGAACCAATTAACCCGTGTACCTGCGAGTTCATAATCCGTTATTATCAAGGATGCACTTTAAACTTACAGACCATAACAATCGCATTCTGGACACAAGAAATGAAGAACTAAATATAAATTTGTATGTGAAATCATAATGCGTTTTTATCATAACACAAAAAAAATATCCGGATGTGTAGTGCTTGTCTATAATACTGTATTCTTTGTTTACATAAAATCCGCGCACAGTGCGCAATCGAAATCTATTATCTAGAAGGCTGTGGCTGCATATTGATTATTCCATAATGGCTGTGTATATGTGCCGATTACCGCGTAAAGTTATTTTAAGAACATCCGCTATGACTAAATCAATATCCTTGGTTACGGCTTACGCATAGACTCAATGTTATACAGAATTATATATATTTTTTGGAAACTAGAAATATAAAATCCAATTTTACACAGAAAACTGTGGTTTTTGTTACTGTAGTTTTTTAGGAAATAGGTTATTGGTAAACACATACTAACTTTTCAGTATATATTTATAACAAGATCCGATAGCTCAATTGATAGCGCGTAGAAACTCTCGTCCTGGCGCCCATGGTTCGAAACCCAAGAAAGACAAATTGTCTGCGGGAGGCGATTTTAGGCCAAGATTTATAATCTATTGGGGCCTTGGCCGAGCCCTAGTCTATTTGTGAATAGAAATTAGTATACCTACCCGCGTGTCAACACGTAGTAGGTGTCAGTTTTGCACCCTACGGATTTGATATTTGGGGTGGGTGTGCTAGTTTCTATTCACAAGTAGAGAAAAGGCCATCATCTTCATTGTATATATCATAATCATATTCATTGTATATAATCATAATCACCTTCATTGTATATAATCATAATCACCCTCATTGTATATAACCATTATCATCATTGTATATGACCATTATCATCATTGTATATAACCATTATCATCATTGTATAAAATCATAATCACCTTCATTGTATATAACCATAATCACCTTCATTGTATATAACCATTATCATCATTGTATATATCATAATCACCTTCATTGTATATAACCATTATCATCATTGTATATATCATAATCACCTTCATTGTATATAACCATTATCTTCACTGTATATATCATAATCACCTTCATTGTATATAACCATTATCTTCATTGTATACATCATAATCACCTTCATTGTATATAACCATATATCACCTTCATTGTATATAACCATTATCATCATTGTATATAACCATATATCACACAAAAAACAGCTCCCTGACAAAAAAGTCATGGGGGCTAATATTTTTTTTATATTAAATAAACACTTATTATATAATGAATTTTGAAAATATCAATGTCATTGTTTCTGCGATTAAAATATTACAACATAACGGTATCAATGTATCTGACAATCTTAATGCTGAAAAGATTCTATGTGATTTTGACTCATTACAACAACGAAAGAACGAGAACAGATTTACGCTATCCGCTGATTATAAATTTATGAAAATTATCCAGCAAGGAATGTTAAAGTCACTGGCAACTGTCACTGATGATCAGGTAAAATTGTTTGTACCTCTCTCAAACGCTATTGGCAAAATCAAGCTAGAATTATCTCATGAATACGAACAGAGAAAGATTATGGACTTTCGTATAAGACAGTTAAGAGAGCATTGTGAAAATACGAGTGAAAATACGAGTGAAAATGACAGCGATAATGATGGACCATTGACTGTGATAATAGCTAAACAAAATCCTTGGGAAAATTAACATAACCATCATGTTTCAGTAGGTATCATAGATTTGGATATGTTTTGCATTGTGGATACCTCATATTGTATCCCAACCATTATATTTCAGTAGGTATCAAGTAATCATTTGGTAACATTAAAAATACGGTAGGCTAAACGTATTGAAATCTTATTTTTTGTGCAAATCTTTTGGAAAAGGAAGATGTTTGTATATTTTCTGCGACAAATTGTACCGATCGTGGATGTATATCAAAATAGCTGGCAGCCGCATTCATTGATGGGAAAGTTATTTTTTCACATGTCTGTATATTCATGGATATAACAGATCTCGGGATCTTGGGATATTTACCAGTATTTCCACGTGTAGTATTCTCTCTCTGTGTAATAGCCTGCAGGTTAGATAACCGATTATTCTTGGGATTTCCATCCAAGTGGTCAACTACAAATCCGTCTTTAATCAATCCAAAAAACACTCAAAAATGAACCTGTGAAATAAATATTTATTTTCCCCAGCACTGAATATAAAATAACCAGTATTATTAAGACTACCGACTGGTTTTTTCAATCTGCAGTTTCTAATCACACCTTCTCGAGATGCTTCATAATTAGTAATGATTGGATGTGACACAAACTCATTTTGCTCCATTTATATACATAATACTATTTGTTTAAATCATTGTTTTGAAAATCTAGCGAGATAATCTTCTTCGGTCTTTATAGGAGAATCAGCGTTATATTTTTTATCGTAATATCGTTTCAGCTCTCTGTATTTTTTACCACCGCATTGCGCACACAGTTGAGTCTTTCCTCGCACTCCAGTACTACACACAATACACGGTTTTGGTCCTAGACTCCCATTTCTGACGCAAGGCATATGATAACTACAGTATTCATTCACGCATATTCTGTTACACGGAGACGTATAACCGATTTTTAGCCAGTTGCAGTGATTTGGTTGAATCATATATAAAAGATTAATGTTCAATTAAATATATATTTGCCTTAATTATAATATGGAAGAATTATCCGTAATTGAACCCTACGCAACCAGATTCGATCTTGACAGACTACCCGAGTATAAACTTAGTATTTCGATGCAAGATCTAGCTTTAACGAATGCGGATATAACTAAACGTATCCGTGAGGCCAAGAAGGAATTTCGTGACGATGGTGCAGTTCATACATGGTCAACATTCAGAATAGGACATATCGTTAATATGATGAACGACAAACGAGGAAAAGTAATTATTAATCACCTTGATAATCAAAAATATTTCATTTTAATAAAGTTTATTGTAGAGACAGATGACGATATCTGGATTATTCGTGATAAGCGTGATCCAGTCCGTGTGCAGTCGGGGGTAATATTGTTCTCTTAAATAACAGATCCAAACCTGGAATACTTACTGGTGTTGATAAACCTTACTATATACAAAGTTATCCAGCGACTGCAGTTGTCTATGGAATATATTCGCTGAATGATAAACCTAATGTTGCAGATCTCAAGCCGATGAAAATATCAAGAATAAACTGTGTAGCTGAACGAGTTACAGAACATTTTACAAACGCGATACGTGGTAATGGTTTAACAGATTTAAGACGTAAAAAAATAAACACATGCGCAGAGTCGGTTAAAGATACCGGAGCGTCTATCAGCGACGTTGCTGAGCTAGAGAAGAAATTGAGATTTCCAATAGCAGTGAAAACGTTAACCGGAGAGATTTTGTACAAACCGAAATATATAAAAAATGGAACTCCGATAGATATTATTGATCATAACGCGCACGCATGGACTGCTGCAGTAACAATATTTCCACGAGATAGAACGGTTAAATTTTATGACGGTGATATCTTTGATTTTATCAAGAATATTAGTAAAACCGATCCTGTTTCTGTTTGGTTATTTCAGAGTTCGGAATATAATCATTACGATCAATTTGTACGACCTAATGGTGATATTTATCGTACAGAATCTCTCCATGAGGAAATGGAACATCTTGCGCAACGCCTTTGGCGTGAATATGCCTCTGATGATCTCATAGTTAGACAATTATTGAATAATTGTTTTACTGTTCCGTCAGTCGCTGCTCATTTCGCTCAGGAGAAAAATTCATGGAAAACGACACGATCGGAATTTCTTGAAGATGTCAAGAAAAGTTGTATAGAATATGGACACGGTGGATTATGGAACACCAAATACAACCATAGTGATGTTATCTCAGTTGATATGGTAGCGTGTTATCCTGGGAGTTTTCTTGGATATGGAGCATGTTCTAAATACTTTAAGAGATTCGGACATCCTACACATGACATGACCAGGGTTGCGATAAACGGACCCTTACCAGATTTTGACTTAACGGGATTTGCTCACGTAGAATCATTCGAGTTTAGAGAAGATCTCCATGCGATTACTTATATTTGGTTCGGAAGACATTTTTCAGAGCGACGTTGGGTTCCGATAGTACTATTGCGATATATGCTTGATGCTGGATTTTTAATATCGTTGAGAGTAACTGAAGCGATTATATCAAATAGTTCACAGAAGCAAGTTTGGTTGCCAGAACCGGACAGATTTAATATCGATGATGCCAGGAAAGAATTCCCTGATATTGATGAAGATCATATCATTAAAATAAATAAATGCAGGAACGAGCATGATGAAAAATTTGCAAAAGATCTTGGTAGAAAGATAATCGGTAAGTTTACACAAGGAGGATCACATGATCATAAACGAGCGTGTACAAGATTGATTATGGACGATGCTGAACTAGATTTTATAATCGCTGATACAACGGAGAAAAATATATTTATGAACAGATGTAATGCTTATTTATCAGATGGAACAAAACTAGGTACCATTGTGAGCTATCTTGATGGCGAGTCACCGCAGTTTACTCATTTAAAATCTTCGATGCTAGCGTACGTTTCGATAAATCTATTATCGATGATAAACAGATTTCCTCGTTACGCTGTCAGAGTTGCTACGGATTCATTTTATGTACACAAAAAATATAAAGATTTATTAAAACTCGGTAATGTTGAATGAGGGACATGGAGGATAAAACAAGAAAATATACTTAGTTATTCTGAATCTGCCGATGTTGAAATTGCGGAGACATATTACAAAAATAATAATCAAATATCAAAGTCATCTGCACCATCTGTGTATGATCCGGTATCTAGACATAAAACCGTTTATCTTAATGGGTGTGGAGGTTCAGGTAAAACAACTCGTGCGATTAGCTTGTTTATGAATAATAACTCAGATATAATTGTTTTGACACCTACACATAAACTTTCTAGAGAAATAAAGCAACGAGGAGTAAAATCATGTACATATCACAGTTTCTTTAGATGGTGCGGAGATACATGGATCCATCGCGGATGGGTGAAAAATATATACCTAAAATTATTATATGGGACGAGATATGCACGGTGTCGTTAGAAACACTAAAAACATTTCTTGATTGGTTGTTATTGAAGAATACTGCTGTGATTATGTGTGGCGATAATGGTCAACCACCACCCTTTGTTGGACAGTCTCCACATGAATGGCTAAAGAATAATGTAGATTATTATGAAGAAATACATGATGACCATAGAGCTATTGATGAACCGCTAAAAGAGCTTAAAAGATTAATCAGATTACAGCCAGATCAAATACAATGCGAGATACTGCGTAAAGAAATTCCAGAGACAACTATGAATGATTTTTGGATTTTATGGAGACCTGCTGATTTGATAGTCGCCAGTAGAAAAATAGTTCGTGATGAACTACAAAAGAAATTATTTACGTTACATAAAGAAAAGTTTCCGGATCTATATGTACCTTTGTGTTATCGCCCAGCAGATACTCGACGACAAAATATTGAAGTTGAAATACCAGGTGGAGACGCTGAAAATGTCCGCGTACAGAATCTTGTCTTGAATGATATCGTGTTGGTTACTGTTGATGTTGTTGAGAGCGCGTTGAACATGGATAAATCGCCATGGACATTGGGATACGCTATAACAATTCACTCGTCGTAGGGATTAACTATAACTGATACTAGAATCTGGATTGTAGATGATCGTATTGAATGGTCGAATTTAGTCTATCTCGCCGTATCTCGAGTCAGGAGAATATCGCAACTGCGTAGGGTTATTGTAGATTACGTAATAACTGAAGAAATCACTAACAATGTCGATATCAATAAAAAATTAGTCAGCTATAAACAGTGTGACAAAAAAAATAAACGTGATTTTGATCTTGATGCTGAATTTATTATAACATTAAGACAACAACAGAATAATCATTGCGCAAGTTGCAACTGTAATATGTCATGGCAGTGTTTTAATCCAAGACAATTTACCGTAGACAGAATTAATAGTGATGTCGGTCATACACGTGATAATGTGATGTTGACCTGTCTTGAGTGTAATCGACGTAGAGGCTCTGGACGTTTACAAAATTGAGCTTGGTGGTAATTGTGTATCCTCAGGAATCACTTGTAATTGTTCACGTACAAATCCACGTTGAGGGGCTATAGAATCTAGTCTGTATATTGGAGGTCTACCGGTGGATCTAACCACGCTAGAAATTTTATGTGTAGTTACGCTCCAGATAGGATCGGTTGCTCTTTTTTTACCACCTTCAAGTTCGCCAGGTTCATATAAATATCTAACTGTAACATTACCTAATACTGGTTGAGAGAAAGATTCACGTCGTTGTATTGGTATATATTTTTTTTTGATCGCATTAGAAGGTTTCATGGAAGTTGCACGAGTAATTTCATTATTCAACGCAGCTATCACACTCGGTAATCTTGCAACCCATTCACGAGATCTATCCTTGAGGTCAGTAGATATTTCCTTTGCATATTGGTATCCAAATAACCGCTCAGCAAGTGTTCTATTAAATCGTTCAACGATTGCCTGATCACGATGAATTTCAGTATGTCCTCGTCTGATTTTAACGTTATGTTTCTTCATCAACGATGATACTACTCCAAGAAATTCTTTACCAGGATCAACTTGTAATAACCGTGGCCATCGTAGACCACCACGTTGATAAATGCGCTCAAACGCAGATGCAACTTCAGATGCTGTCTTTCTTGATAATGGCTCCGCTTCTTTATATCTACTCGCAACATCAACGACAGTTAACGCGTATCTATACGTGTATTGACGTCTACGTGTTTTAATGGTATCGTGTGGTAAAAACAAAATATCTGCTTGATGAACTTCATTAGGAACGCTAACATCAAAATGCGCGTACTGAATTCTTTTAGGTGGACTTAGGAAGATTTGCCATATTGCCTGTCGTGCTAACCATGATGCAGCAACATCACGTGAAACTTTTGCTGCTTCGGCGAGTTTACTAATCGCTGCCTTACCTCTCCAGAATCCTCTCGGGGAATAATAAACAGATTCCATTATGATAGTTATATAATTAATTGCCAGCCCCTAGCACTAGTTTACCTTTCATAGCAGTTTTTACTAGAAAGCTAGCGAGAGATTCTCTGAGAGATTTATTAGGTATAGAATTTAACGCGTGAATCAATTTCACATCTGCGAGATGTCGTTGTTGCAAATCTTTACTTTTATACGCGACATCATGAACGTGACATGCTTGATCAATCTTATTTACTGGATACTCTCCTGGTTTTGGTTGATCTTGGTTATCAAGTCTGATATCAAGTCGAGTTCCTGGACCACAATAATTATATCCGGGTAAATGTTTCTCACCGGGGTATTTAGCCCATGGAGTTCCTGGTAATTTTTCTAACGAAGCAGCAATATCACCCCCACCTGTCTTTGTTGGAATAAATTTATATTTCTTGGTGCCACATTTCACACACTTACCTGTAAGTGCTCGTCTTTTATTTTTTTTTTTTTTTTTCGTTAATTCAGTAGTAGGTGTAGATGCTCTGCATCGAACACAATATAGACTCATATTATTAATTATATGGATATAATTGACTTTTCAGCGACACGAAAACAAGAACCAGTAAAACATCACCCGGCGCTACCAAATTCTATCAGAATGATTATAATAGGCCCATCTGGAAGTGGAAAGACGCAATTACTGCTTAATCTAATAATGAGATGGCTCAAGTGGGATAAATTATATTTGATGGCGCCATCTGTAGATGATCAGCGATGTTACGAAGTACTTAAAGATTTTAATGAAAACGCAAAATTGTTGCATGAAGACAGTGAAGTCATAGACTTTATTACTGATATTGATGAAGCGCCATCCGTGGATGATCTGGATGGATTCATTAATAATTTAGTAGTGTATGATGATGTTATGCTGGACAAACAATCAAATCCAGCTAGAATATTTTCTCGAGGTAGACATAAAAACACGGATGTGATTTATGTTACACAGCGTTATACACAAATTCCAAAAGTGATCAGGGGTAACTGTAACGTTTTAGTTGTATTCAACGGAGTTGATAATCATACGCTGCAAAATATTTATTATACTTGGTGTTCAGGCGACATGGACATGAACAAATTTAAAAACCTCTTTTCAAAAGCACAAGCTGCTCCCTTTGGTTTTGTAACGATAAATTTACATGATCCGAGGTCAAGATATCGTAACGGACTTGATACAATTTTTGGATAAAAACCATAGCAGCAGAGAGGGTGGACGACATACGCGTAGTGACCAGATTGTGAAAAAATCAGAAAAAATCTGGTCAATTAGAGAAGTTTTTACTGTTAAGCCAAAAACTTTTTTTTCAGCCTTCGTAGGAACCCTTAAATTTCAAAAATAAGGTCTCTACAAAGTTGTAGGGTCCACCCTCTCTGCTGCTGCTCTCTCTCTCTCTCTCTCTCTCTCTCTCTCTCTCTCTCTCTCTCTCTCATTTAATACTTTTGTGAATATTCTGAGCAAAGTACAAAAACAAATAGCGACGGATCTATGTTGGAGAGCATCACATCTAGAATAACTACGTATGTGGCCATAAAAATGACTGCAGTTGTTACTTGACATTTATACGTTTACAACCATCATCGCTCATGGGCGTTTATTGAACTCGTTATCTTGGGATTACGAGTCCAGCGTTCTACGAACTGAGCTACCGTGACTCCCTCTGTTTATTAACGTCTTTCACTGATTAGATTATGCCATATTGTTGAACATCAATCAAAAATTGAGGCATTTATTCAGTCTGTCTGTCTCTGTCTCTCTGCTTCTCTGTCTCTCTGTCTCTCTCTGTCTCTGTCTCTCTCTCTCTCTCTCTTGTAGATATTATGTAAACACTCTGGGAAAAGTGAAAGATAAAATCATCGCGGATCTATCTGGAGAGCATGACATCCGGTATAGCTATGTCAATTATCCGGCCATACAATGACTGATGGGAGTTACTTGAACGTCTACATGTTTACACCCATCATCCATTCACCGTGACAAAAAGTTTAAATAGCCTGACTGTAAATGGTGTAGGTCACAATTACTAATTTTGCTAAACCTTTTTTACTAACGGTCTCATTAAAATGAACCATTTCATTTTAATAATCTAAATGCAAAATCCAGTATAATTCTCTCTCTCTCTCTCTCTCTCTCTCTCTCTCTCTCTCTCTCTCTCTCTCTCTCTCATATGTAGATATCTTGTAAATATCTTGTAAATACTCCGGGCAATGTGCAAGATAAAATCATCGCGGATGTATTTGGAGAGCGTCACATCCGGTATAGCTATGACAAATATCTCCCCCTTAACTGACCGACTGCAGTTACTTGAATATCTACATGTTTACACCCATCAACAATCCACCGTGAAAACAAAAATAGCGCGGCTATAAAAGGTGTATGTCACAACTACTAATTTTTAACTAGAACTTTTTACCACCTGTGTTATTACAATAAATCATTTGATTTTAATCAACTCAATGCAAAATCCTCTCTCTCTCTCTCTCTCTCTCTCTCTCTCTCTCTCTCTCTCTCTCTCTCTCTCTCTCTCTCGTCTTTACATTTATATTTTTATCTGTTCTTGGTATTACGAGAGCAACGTACATTCCAAAAATCACTACCAAACATATCTGGTAAGCATAACATCATGGATATCCATGAAACCATGACAATCATTCTGTGATAAAACATTGGACTACTGTAGATTGTAAATCTGCTCGTCTGCGCCCATCTGCTGTCATCAGATATGTTATAATGGCACTACACAAGGCTGTGATCACCATATGCGATTTTGTAAAGATTTTACAACTATAAATTCAATGAAAATAAATAATTTCCTGTCAGCAGACTGTATTAAAGAACTTATTTTTCTCATTCTTGTTCGTATGTACAAGTGTCTGTCTGTCAGCATGGATGCCTTCATGTATGTATGTATGTATGTATGTATGTATGTATGTATGTATGTATGTATGTATTCATTGTAAGATTCCCGTTCATGTTGACAGTTATATTTACTTCATAGCTGTTAATAACTGTTGCAAATATACCATTTAAAGTGCATCACATCCTTGATAAGCATAAACAAATTAAGGCTGGAAAGTGTATGCGATTATTTGAAACTCTACAATTGGAACAACTAAAAATCATACGTGTTAAACTGAGTCAGAAACCATAACCTTTTGTACCACAAGCTTTATTACTAACTGTTGCATTAAAATAAGCAATTCATTTTAATCAACTCAATACAAATTATTAAAAACGATGTTTTCAGAGTTTTGTCGCGTTCCTTTGGACAAAGTCCAAGCTTGTGGTTTTGTTTTGTAAAAAAAAGATTGATACGAATACAGTATTTATTATCACACATTATCGATAAATCATCATGTACTATTACCAAATTATCCTAAGCATGCGAATATTTTAACATTATTCACTGTTCAATAAAATTATCACGATCAACGACGGCGTCATGTGTCGTCGCCGTGATTATCGCCATTTCGGTCGCCATATTCATGCTTTTTTCTCTTTGTCATCGGCATAATTGAGAGATATGCCGACTTAATAACCAAGCCTCTAAGTGTTGAGTCGCTATTCCCAGACTGATCTACGCATCTAAAAACCATCTTCAATGTTTCCGTGATACAGTCTAGGTAAGGTAGGGTACCCCCCCCCCCCGCATAAAATATACATGTCCGATAATTCGGGTACTAGTCTTGATTCAATGTAATTGCTGATTTTAAGAGTATTTAATTTTTTTATGTAATTGAAACCTTGGCTTGTATACCCACACGCATACTTGTCAAAATCGATTAATTTGGCCTTATCAGACGTTAACAATAATTTTAATATGCCTCACGTTTAATATAGATATCAACGTACTTCTTTCTCCGGATGAAAATATTCCTTCTCTCTTATTATTATTTTTCATTTTACATGGAACTTTCTAAAACAAAAACCTCTGCCAAAAAAGATTTAGTATCTATGTATCAGAGGGAAGTGTTTATAATTTTATGAATATGGTATGAACATATTATAATATTTAAGACAAGAAAAGCACTAAAGGAGGAAAAACTCCATATCTCGTTAAAGTTTATCTTCCCTTCCGGAAAATGTTCGAGGATTTTCATACTGGCGTCATAAAATGTCAAATGCCTGTGAGTCAGCTAAGCATAAATAGTGCATATGTCATTAAAGTAAAATCGAGTCCCCTTGGTATTGTGATAGAGATAAACTGGTTTTTTTATACTGAATGATTAAATACACGGAATTTTCATCTGAGGTATTTGGTGAAAAATATTCCTTTGATCTCCTGACAGAGTAAATAGTGACCCACACCACTCCGTTCCATCTCATCCCTTGTTAAGCATTTAAGACCTTTATTTATCATGCATTTTCGTTATTGTAGGACTTTAATGGATCCTTTGAAGCAATAACAAAACCTTCTAGCTTTTTTCAACAATAATAATGATCTCTTAGTAATAGAGGTTATAGTTCAGTTGTATTCTGCTTGTGTGTCGCCTGCCTGAGGTGGCTAAATATTGTTTTGCTACCTTAAATTCAGCAATACTTGAATAGAACCAGTTTCATGTTTGTGTCACTCTTATGCACTTTGTAGATTGTTTTGGATATTTAAATCGAAAGTCTCGTTGAGCTACTGTAGCAGCAAACATCCTATAGCTTGCTTCACAGTTGTGTCTTTTTCCAATAATTGCCATCAAATATTCTGAGGGTAGAGTGTGTTCTTTCATTCGTATTTTCCCCCATCGTGAGTTTATGGGAAGAAAATATACTTAGACATATTTTATTGGTATTATCAGATATATAATTTAGGAGTAACAAGAAATTTCCAGTTAGTTCATTTCTTCAATCTCATATTAGCTGGTTCGTTGCTAAATGCTAAGTCATGTCGACAAGGTTTTCGACTTAATACTACTGTGTGTATATATATATATATATATATATATATATATATATATATATATATATATATATATATATATATATATATATATATAGTAAAGGAAAACAAGGTTTCTATCTCAGAGACACCCTTCCCCCTCCAAAACCCTTCTATGTTGACATTTTCTTCAGCTCCAATGATGACTTTCATATGATAATTTTTTCTGACAAAATAAGGGATCTTTGATTTAGAAACGACTTGTTTTCTATTATTACTGTTACAGCCATGTTTTATCATAATCTTTTCGTACTTGTTAACTCTCATTGGCAGAATATCAGTTAACATATTGTCAATAATACGGAACTCTCGTATTAAATCGTCCGTATCATATTTTACACCTCGCAAATAAGATCTTATCTGATTAAGTAATTTTTTTGTAAGTGATACTTGCTGTTTTACAAGCATTTTTTTATTCTCAAGTCAAGGCTCAATTTTTTTACACGCCGTTGAAAGAGAAACACCAACACCTGATATTATTGCCAAAAACGGATTTAATGATGCGCCACTCGAAATTATACCAGAGCATGTCATCAGCAGTGGTAAATATGATATTACTCGAAGTATTCTACTGGAATCCTTGTAACATTGTTTTACACACCAAAGGTTTTTATGATAAAATTTGTAATATTGCGTTAGAGAGTCAACGTCTTGTTTTGGAATTTCTTCTGAAATATGATTGAAATCGATGATCTGTTTTTTCATTATACAATATTTGCTTACAATTTTTACACGATAGTAAAAGTTCTAGCACCAACAATTAAATCAAGAAATTTACGAAACTTATTATTGTTAGGATCAGCTATAAAATCTCTGTACTTGTCATAAACATCTGACGAAGTATCTCTATATCGCTCATCTGGTAGTACCTCATTTTTCTTTAACCAACTGTAGGAATCAAAAGTGTCTTCTAAATTACTTTCATACACATTTGTTTCATTCACCAAATTACCGTATTCTCTTTCTGTCTCATCAATAAACCCTAATACCAAACTTATTTGGTCTAACGTGAAATTTTTGAGAACAAGATACTGTCTGATAATTGCGTATGCGACTACGAAATTTATTAGTATTAATTTTCGGAGTATGTCTCGTTCAAAAAAGATAAGATCAGTAGCATAATTTACTTTAAACAATAGTTTTTCATATGGTTTTATGAATATTTTCTCGACTTCATTGTAATAATTTCGTAATGACAATTGTCTTGAGCGTTGGAGTGATGGAACTGGAACATCGTGTTCTTCACCTATATCGTGATAAGAATCAATCTTTTTCTCCAACTTTGTTTGTTTGACTTCCTCAAAATTGTTTTCTCGCTAATCATTGCTGAGATAACTAATTTCATTGTCAAAATCTTTGATTATCGCTAGAGATTTGTTAACAATAATCGGATCAAATTCTGGTTTTTTACGTGTCATTGGTAGAATTGCGTTTGAGTACGCTGTAATAATTAACTCCGTATCTGGTGCCATTCTAACGACTTTAACTAGGGTTTCCTTGTCGTGGTAGTTCATACTGAGATGTTTAAAAACTTTTCGTTTTGAAAAACTATTGTATAACTTCTTGTTCCTTTTTATTCCTATTATCTTAAATTCCGCTAGTTCGTCGAGATAATCATGGCTATTGTTTACTCGTTCCTTTTCCTTTACTGCTTCACCATAAGCTTGTGTTTTTATTAAGTTCGATTTTATTATCAAATCTAGATTTTCAAACTTAAGCTCGAGCAATGTTTTTTTAGAAGGATTTCAACTTGTTTATGTTCTTCTATACAATCATCAGGATGACAGTAACTACTTATCACATCAAACTCTTCCATTGCTTTCAATAGTTGTGGTCCTCGCATATGCATAACGAGAATAAAATTTTTTCTTCTTCTGACAATGGAGAGTGTATCAATGGAATTGAAAAATTTTTCCTAGTATTTATCACACGTGCTGATAGTGATTTGTCCCCAACATCTATTTTGGGGTTAAAAATATCATCATAAAATTCTCTCGCAATGATTGTAAATAATTGTCTTGACATTTATTTTTAAAACGTTAGATTAAATCTGATCATCAAGTGTGTATATTTGAAATGCTGTATTTCCTGGAAACGGATGTTCAGCAGCGATAACATAAACTCGGAAATACAAGTATTTGCTGACAGTATTCGCAGTTGTAATCGTAAAATATTGTGTTGGTGAAATATGAATGTCTGTTGTACTATATAATATTACCCAGTCTATATCATCGTTTGATCCTTCCAATCGCCAATTATAAATTCGACCAACACTAGAATTTAATCGACCTCGCAAATAAAATTGCCAAGTAGCAACTGCAATGGGACATTTAATTTTAATCCAAACATTTTCAACTTCTCCGTTAGTAGTCCATTCTTGTCTATCAGAGAAAGCGTGATAAGGATAATTTTCAGGATAATATGATGACGCGCTTACCTCAAACTCAACTCGGTTATCAGTTGCCTTAAAAAGTGTTGGAATATACCCTACATTATTTTTAGTTCGTTTTATACCACTAGATATGCTATCAACGTACAAATTATTTGTCAGATCATTAGGGTTAAGTGGAACATATAACGTTCTTATTTTGTTATTTCTCATATTTATGTTACCTGACATTGATCCACCGGATTGTCTTAAATACAGAACAAGTGCTCCTCTTAACTGAGCGTAACTAATAGCATCAGTCTCATTAGCTGGTGGTGAGGCCGTCGGTAATCAAGTTATTTTTGAGTTACCGTTCATTACAAGGTTATCTGTCATTTTATAGCCGGTCTTATTAAGCTTGTTTTCGTCAATGGATTTTAGTTGCGTATAACTTACCGCTTGTGTGCTATCAACATTTACTGGTGGATGCTCGGTTTCCATCCCAATAATTTTTTACTTGACATGTCAATATTACCTGTAACAGTTCCACCAGTTTTATCAAGCTTGTTATCATCAACATACTTCAACTGTAAATAACTTACAGCTTGTGTTTGATTTAAGTTTCTTGGCGGATACGCGGTTTCTAAATTTATCATTTTTTTTTCCTGACATATCCAAGTTACCGCTTAAAGTTCCTCCTGTCAGTGATAGTTTGTTATTATCGATCATTTTTAGTTGTGCATAACTTACAGCTTGTGTATCAACAACATTTATTGGCGGATAATTTGTTTCTAAACCTAGTAATCGTTGATTTGACATAAATAGGTTCCCTGTCATTGTGTCGCCGGTTTTTTTTACTAGTGATGATGTATCAGTTATTATTGGTTCGTCAGCGGAAACAGACCCCGTAAGTGCTGTTCCAAACTTTGTGTAATAGGCCATATTATGTAAATTATATAACATAAAATTGTATAACAACAATGACGCAGTCATCGACAAAGTCAACAGTATTAAATTTTGACACCGAAAGATTAATCAAACATAAACATAATAACGAACTTCCAGATTGTCATTATCTTATTGTTGGTCGTACAGGTTCTGTTAAAACAAATTTATTATTAAATCTCTTACTCAACGATAACTTTAACTACGATAAGGTATATATTTACACAATTAATCCGCAACAAGACAATACGAGTTATTACACGACTATAATGACAAACTTCGTGATGAGCTTGACGCTGGCGATGATATATTTTTAATAAAACAACCAGAGGAATTAATCCCTGTCAACGAACTTGATTCGTCCGAGCATAAAATAATTGTATTTGACGATATTCCGCTAAACAACGAGGAGATATATAAGATTAAGTCGTATTTTTCATTATCACGTAAAAGAAAACTGTAATTCAATTTATCTAGCGCAAGGTTTTTATAACGTTGACAGATTTATTAGGCGAAATACGGGATGTTTTATATTATTTCCTGGACTAGATAACGTTGATGTGAGAAATATTGCAAACGATCAATGTGGTGATATAACAAAAGATACATTTATTGAATTATATCATCAAGCAACCAAAGACAAATACAATTTCTTTTTATTTGATAAACTAGCGCGTGATCCAGTTAAAATGTTTCGTTGTTGTATTGACACATTTCTCTAGACCAATTTTATATCGCGGATAAAAATAAATAATTGATTATCATAAAAAAAACGAATTACTAAATTAACTTGCAGCATCTCAAGTTGCTTTTAAGAAAAGGGTGGAAGAAGCTCGTCGGGGACAACGTGTTGCAGAAGAAGAAACCACCAAACTTTATAAACCTGTTACCGAAGCAGTACTCGGTAAGCAATCAGAAATATCAGCATTGTCTCCGGAAGAACTAGAAAAAATGAAAGAAAAAGGGTTGTTAGGTTTACTTGGAGAAAGATCAAAAGAGGAAACTAAAAAAATTGTAAAGGAACTTGTTAGAAATATTGCTGATCCTGCTATGTGACAGGCTGAATTTGACAGATTAATAAACAACCCTCTTGCGCTACAACATGCTATTGCAAGATTGACGGTTAATCTAGCTGAGTTAAGGAAGCAGAAACAAAATTTCTCAGAGCAAACTAAGGAATTAGCTGAGCAACAACAAATGATGACTGAATCTATCGTTGGTGAAATGCCTGTTGAAAAACAGATAAAACTTCACAGAAAACAAGCTATTTCAAGAATAGATGATTCCGAACTTGCCGAATTTTTTCAAAAATATCTGACAAACGACAAACTTAACGATCTTGACAACATTCCAAAATGGAGTAATGATGACTATAAAATACTACAAATAATTTTAAACGATAAAATTAATGATTATCCAACAGCTGAAAGTTAAAGAAGCTAAAACAGAAGGAGAAATGTTTTCAATGGTGGATAGAATGAGAGACGGAGTTATTGTTGATATTTTATTTAAAACAGCGTATTAATACCGAACTAGATCAGGAGATTATAAATTGGCTTTCAAAAGACTATTTGATAAGTACGAAAGCGAACGAGATAAAAGATTACTATGATCCGCCAATAATACTAGATCCGAATAAACAATACGAAATCGGATTGATTTCTGCTATGGTATGGCATTATATGGCAAATGTAAAATTAAACGTCAATGACGACTTTACATTTAATACTGGTGCAACGACGAAGTCGTCGGTGTCAGTGAAACTACCACGGGGGGGGGGGGGCGTATAATGTAACTGATCTCAACAAAACAATAAGAGAGGTGATAACAAAATACACTGCCGCAGACAATTTTGAATGAACCTCAAACTGTAATACGCTACGAGCCAGAATCACATTAAAAATAATCTTATAATCGATTTTTCACCAGCGACTAATATCGCATCTTTATTAGGCTTTAAAAACCAACGATACGACAGTCTTACAGAACAAAGTATATCGTATGATGGAGATTTACCAGTTAACGTAACATAAGTAAATACAATGTTAATTAATTGCTCTATTGCAACAGGGTCATATTCTGCTTTAGGAAGTCAAGCACAAACAATCTTTAGTTTTTCGCCTGATGTTCCGCCTGGTTCACTGATGCAAATTACTCCTCGACAAATAATATACTATCCGATTACTCCTCAAAATCAAATAACCAGAGTAATAATGCAACTAACAGATCAATCAGGACGAAATATAGATCTTAACAATGAAATTGTAATGCATTATTTACACCTACGCGCGACGACGTAGTTGTTACGTAGGCGCGTAACAACGTAGTTTTCGACATAAATTTTATAGGTCAATATTAAATAACAAGATGAGATAAAGAAAAATTTATCGAAGAACTATTGTAGGGGATTCTTTGGAAATATATTTACAAAAATTGCCGAATATTTACCAGGAGTTAGTACAGTAGCACCAGTTGCATTTGACGTCGGTAAAGCTTTTGCGACGGGGGCAGCTAGTGCAGCAGGCAGTCAGTAGGACAAAAAAATCGCTGATAAAATTAAAGGCGCAACACCTTCCGCAATGTCATCAGCATCGGAAATAAAATGAGCAATATCAGATATTGCACCAACAGCGGAAACAGAACGAGCTACGATAGCTACCACAAAACAATTACTGTCGCCACGCGGTGAGGAGGTGGTACGTAAGCTAGTAAATAAAACAAGACGAAAATTAGATTTACCTCAGATCTGATATTAAAATTTTGTGTGGCGATTATGAAATAATAAATATCAGTTAAAAATTATTTTGATTTTGGTGAGCAATATGATACAGACAATCCAGCAACAGAATTCGAGTATATTGAATACCTCGAAGAGAACTCAAACGAACCAAATAAACCTGATCAGCGAAGTTTTAATACCAGAGACGAAGATGTGTTTTTATTGCCGCACAAGGCTATGCTAGAAGTTCGTGGTAGGATATCAAAAGCAGCTGATGGTAATACTGTAGATGGAACAGAAATTGCGCTTGTAAATAATGGCTGCAGTTTGTTTAAAAGTGCACGCTATCAACTAGCAAATCAAACAGTGGAGGATATTGCGGACTGGTTACCAGTTGCAAGTACATAATTAAATATTGTTTCGTTTAGCGATGATTATTCGAGATCAATTGCAACAGATATGATGTGGTTCGAGGACAAAGAACTAGGACAAGCTGTCGGAAATGAATTTCGTACTGGTGCTGGTGCTCATGACATAGATAATAATAACATAATTGAAAATCCTGCCAATAATAATGCAGCTACAATAGGGGGACTCGATAAGATTACCAGTTAAGAATATACGACAACAACGCTATAACGAGGGATATGCCAAACGAAAAACACTTGTAGCAGGATCACAACAAATAACAATGATGTTGCCGTTAAGCACAATATTTGGATTTTGTCGCGACTACCATAAAGTATTTCGAGAGTTGAAACACACACTTATTTTAGATTGGGCAGACCAAAATAATTGTCTTATTAAGGTTGTGGAGATGATCATAAATTTATGATTACGAAATTAGCACTGTGGATGCTTCGAATTGTTCCATCAATAGCTAAGTTAGCAGAACTTAACACAACGTTAGAGGCTTTTACAAAAAAACATTTATTTTCTTCAGAATGAAATATATAAAACAACTGTTCCTAACACAACCGATTACACGTGGCGTATTACAGCTACTTCGAGCAAACATTTACCAAGGTATGTATTCGTTCTCTTTCAGCAAACAGCACGACTTGGAAGACAACTACAAAATAACTCTGTTTTTGATAACGCTGACGTTAGGAGATTATTTGTCAGAATAAACTCTAAACAATACCCAGAACGAGCGATTGAATGTAATTTTACAGCCGGCGCTGGTAAAAATGTTACGAGAGCGTATATGTACCTGATGAAAGCGATGCAAAAATATCAGGACGCTGACAGCGGATCACAGATTAATATTAAAGAATTTCGTATTCTTTATCCTATAATTTTCTTTGACGTATCAAAACACTCCGATCGAATGATTAATGCAATCGCGGAAATAGAGGCAACTTGGATGCTTGGAGGAGTTCCAGGGGCTCCCTTAAATGTATTTGCGCTTGTGTCTAGCGATAGATTCTTGACGATTGACTCGGTCAAAGGCAGGATGACTGTCCAAGTTTAATTTAACAAACACGTATAAAATGAAAACGAAATACACAGCCAGAGAAATATATATAACGCCCGGCCAAATTAAACGATTATCAGCAGCTGTTGCCAAACGTAATTCTGTGTCTGTAATGATAGAGTCTCCGGAGAGTGACTGCGCCACCGCAGTGAAAGTAATGTTAACTCAACAGCAAATTAATAAACTCGAGCAGGGAAAACTCTTTGTTCTCAAACTATCTGTTGCACAAATAACAGTGATGGCAAAACACGGCGGATTTTTTTGACCAGTATTTTCTTTAATAGCTAGCGCAATACCAAAAATAATGCCAGTGTTAGGAACACTTGGACTAGCAGCAGCGTCATGGGCAGTATCTGAAGCAACTAAAAACGCTGTATCTGGAGACGGTGCCTCTGGAGATGGAATAAAAAAATTTATCGTTAGTTTTATGTAACAATAATAATATAATACCAGCTAAAAAGAAATCGCCAACGAAGAAATTGCCAGCAACGACTAAGTCGTCGAAATCGCCAACGTCGACTAAAAACAAAGAAATCGCCAACGACAAGAAAAGGAGGAGTTATTCCTTTCACTCCACTTTTAGCGGGGTTAGCAGGCAGTCTAATTCCAAACCTGCTAGGGATAGGACGTGGAATGACTCTACCAGGCACCAGACGCCGTTGACGCAGCTGCGTAATTTCGATATAATTGAAAAATTGAATGACATTGTCTGATTTCGTGGAGTATATTCCAAAGACGAATTAGATAATGTAACAGCAGGTGGTTCGTGTATCATAAACATACAAAACTTCAACGATGGATCCGGCACTCACTGGGTTGCTGTTTATGACAATAATTATTATGATTCGTTCGGACTTCCTCCGAGTGATCTTATCAAAAATATATATTTTAAAAACTTTTAAAAAATATATTATTTGTCTAATCAACTACGGACGGTTGTAACATCTGCTTGTGGTTATTACTGCATTATGTTTATCCGAGAGATGTCCCAATCCCTTGATTTTTTAAAGTTTATTTGGCAATTTGACAAGCAGCCTTCTCACGCAAATGATGAAATTGCAATGAATTTTATCTAAACTAAAGAATATGTCAACATACTGTCTCAAATATAAAACTTAAAAAGAGAATAAGGATTAGACAACGGAAAAAGTCCAAAACAAAAATAATAATAGAATGATATTGAAAAGCATTTGCGCTGTTTGTGGTAGAAAAAAGTATGCTTTTAACGAAATTATCCGGAGCTGGAATGTGTGACAAGGTTAGTTTAGTAGATGATTAATTGACGAGGGTAAATTGACTAAAACCTACAAAAAATCAAATATTTTTTGTCAAAATTTTAATTTTTTATGCGACAGAATAAAATAAAATAAATTAAAATGAAATGTAATTGTGATTGTGATAAAATCTTTGTATCGAACAAGATAAAATTTTTACGTACTGTCAATCATGCAATCGCCGTGAGGTAATTGGCAATGGTATTGACATTCACAAATTTATTGGAAAATTACCAAAACCAAAATGTGGTTGGACATTGCCTGGCCATAAATGCACTGGGCCGAACAATCCACTAGACAAACAGTTAGATGAAAACGATAATCCATTACCAGGACAAGAGCCTTATAATCAAGTTGATGCAATAGCGATGTGTCATGATATTTGTTATCGTGATATAGAACGCCCTGATAACGTTCGTGCAGAGAGCTCAAAATCAGACTGTGATAAAGTAATGCTAGATGAACTACGCGATATGGAGCCTACACATATGCGAGAACAATTTAATAGAAGGTTAGTTCAAGGAATGATAGGAACAAAATATAAGTTATGTCTTGTGTTACGACCAAGTAGTTTAATTACTTGTGTGTTAAAATTTGAATTCTTTCTATTTCATTTTTGTATCATTAAATATAATTATTATTGTGATGATGATTATGTTCACAGGGTCTGATATTTTGAAAGAAACGTCGTGTTTATATAGAACGTAAATATGACTCTCGGCTTTCGTAAGTTTTTTGTTTAGATTGCCGGGTGGATAAACTGTCGGCATAACTGATTGGTTGTGGCCGAGGTCATTTCTAATTATACGTGTTTACATCGTGTACTGCGATTGTTTATTGCGAAATAACCACGCGATCTTCGTACGTGTGCATGAAATGACGTTTTCGTTCAGTTTAAATACTCAGGTATCTGTGAAATAGTGGTCAGAGTCATATTTTAACACCTTGTAGTGTCGTTCATATACTTTGAGAAGAAGGTATTCTTTTTCTGGTGCTGGAAAGAGTTGTTCGTTTGTACGTCTGTAGAGCGAGATGTATATTGTTATAGATGACGGCTGTAGTTCATCTGCTTTTTAAACAATACTTCTTTTCCCTAGAGAACTACACAAGTGGCTTTGGACAAAGACTTTTAGTGAAATTGATTCTAAATTGGAACAGAACAGTACAAATTGTGATTCAAAGTGAAAATTCTGGACATTTGTGTAAAAACTTCGTCTGATGTCATCATCCACCATCTTGGAACGGAATTGAGATTCAGACTAACTTCAATTGGAACTATTTATTGATAGGACGTATATGTTTTTCACAATTCTAGGACAAATGTTTGGATTTTTTTCGCAAATCGTAAGTCCTGTTTCATATTTTCACCTTTCCACCATGTTTTCTAGGGAAATAAATTATTTTTGTTAAAACTTACAAAGCTTGTTGTCTTCGCTGTTTTCTTTATGTTACTTTAAACGAGCCGATACGTAACACTTGGAAAATAATTATACGATGATCTTGCAGCGAAGACGCCTGCATCTCAATTACATAAACCTAAAAAAAAATAATTTCTCGACGTAAAGCTGTCGCAAATGCTGTTGACGATATCTGGGCGATAGATTTAGTTGATGTCTCAAATCTTGCTTAGTTTAACGTTGGCGCTGATGGCGCTCTAAAGAAATATCTTTTTAACGTCATATATGTTTTTAGTAAATACGCGTTTAGTGTACCCGTTTCGGATAAAACTGGAACATTGATGACTGATGCGCTAAAACAAATAATAAGTTTAGAAAGAAAACCAAATAAAATCTGGACTGATCACGGAGCGGATTTTTTTAAATAAAAACTTTGAGCAGTTTCTGAAACAAAATAACATTAAAAAGTATGTTACAGGAAACGAAGGAAAAATCGTCGTCTTCGAGCGATTTAATAGCACACTAAACGAACTGATAAATAAACATTTGACAGCTAAAAATACAAATAAATACATCAACAATCTACAGCAGATTGTTGATAATTATAATAACACAAAGCACAGATCCCTTTCCGCCTGGACCGGAAGGAAAATATCACCAACTGATGCAATTAAAAATCCAATTATTGGAAACGAAAACATGTACCGCAGACATAAATTTAAAGTTGGTGATAAAGTTAGAATTTCTCTGACGCAAAAAGCATTTGAGAAAGGATTTACTCCAAACTGGAGCGAAGAAGTATTTGTTGTTGATACAATTTTACTGACAATACCTGTAACATACGCGCTAAAAGATTTATTGGGTAAGCCTATATCTGGTAGTTTTTATTTACAGGAACTACAAAAAACTGAGCAAGATATATTTGTTATTGAAAAAGTTATTAGGAAAAAAGGTAATAAAAGACTTGTCAAATGGCGCGGGTACAGCGATAAATTTAACAGCTGGGTTCCAACTAAATCTATATTGAAATAATATTGTTATAAATTTCCTCGTACTTACGTTTGACAGATTTACATTTTATAGGTTTATATAACGATATTAGATATTGTCTGTGATCGTCAGAGATCATCATTAGGTTATATGTCTTGACAAATATAAGTCGAATTTTAAATTTTTCTGTCGGTCTGGAATTTTTTACGTTTAAAAAGGGTTTAATCAGCCGCCAAAAGGACGGATTTTCATCTACTGTAAAATTAAATTTCGAGATTTTCTTTGTGATATGGTACTTAACATCATATCGTCCAGTTGTCGGTCTGCTGTAATTTTTTTTTATCAACCACGCCCACAATCTCGTCTTGTTCGTCTTTGTTGTTAAGTAGAATATCGTCTTCTGTGTAGCCAACAGAGTTATGTTTATCTGCGACTATAACATCTCCTGCTGTAAAAGTATCGTCCGCGATTATATCAGCAAGTCGTTTCTGCAAGTCCATATTATAATATATTTTACTTAATTTACTATTATCTATCATTAACGAGATAAAATGTCATCAGAAAGTTGATATATTAAATTACAGAGAATTAGCCGAAGCAGTACGAAAATGTTTATTAAGGTATAGTTCTTATTCTGTTGACGTTAATGTGATGCAAGGTGATTCTAATAAAATGCTGCTAATAGCGGCAGAAAAAAATAAACTTAATGACAGTGCGTTTATTACAGTAAAATTTAATAAAAATGATGTGTTAATGTTTGCTCATAATTGTCTTACCAAAGCTGAGATAAAGAATATAATTAATCATATCTAAAGATGATTCTGTCAAATAATAATAATAATAATAATAATAATAATAATAATAATAATAATAATAACAATAATAATAATAATAATGATAATAATAATGAGGACATATAGCGCCTAATCTTTAGAAGCTCTAAGCGCTTGACAACATTTGACAATACTTAAAAAACATATATAATGATATGATTACAAAAATAAAAACAAACACCACGAAATTAGAAAACAGAAAACATGCTGTAAACATTTAAGGTAAGGAAACATTATTAGGTCTTTAAGTCTGTTCTTGCAGTTGAAATAGGTGAGTTTTAAGAGCGCTCTTGAATGAGATCACTGTGTCTTTGTGTCTAAGTTCAGTGGGCAATTCGTTCCACGTTGCTTGGTCCTGGTATGTAAAAGAACGTTGTCCATATGATTTCATTTTCATTTGCAAATGTTGATTGTAATGTTGCTGATTTGGCTCTGCCATCTGCTACATCTTTTATTGATTGTGGATGAATTTTAAAATGTTTTGCTGCAGCTGTTATTGACGGAAATTCTAGTTCCTCACCTGTACTAATGTTGTATGATATTAGAGGTTTAGCAGAACATCTGAAATTAATACCACCTCCTCGTCCTCGTCTGTTATTTTCTTTAGGCGTAACAAGTTCGAGATTGTCTAGACGATTATCTGTTTTAACGCCGTTGACGTGGTCTATTACCAAATCATTTGGTATAGGTCTGTTTGATGTGATTGATAATTAATTTGATCGGTTAGTGTTTCTCTAACAGTTATTTTAAGATAACCATTGTTGTTAATTTTCCTAGCACTTTTTTTGTTTGGATATTTCGAATAATTCCTTTATCGGAGGCTTCGTAAAGATCAAACACGGGATGAAGTTGAAATTCATCTTGCAAAGACAAGTTTTCAATGTTGCCGTCGGTAACAGCGCCGTTGACATGATATACTTGTCCTTCTGGAATTTCATCACAAAATAATGTGTAAATAAAATCTTTCCTAAACATTTCAACTCGCTCGTCATTATCATCTTTTACGCTGATCTTATAACCAGTTGGTGTTGATTTGCCAAACGTTTGTCCGTATTCGACGTGCATCACCGACCCCAACATATTTCCCGCGTACGAGTTGTATTTGGGATGAACGTAATAATACTTGCTCGTTTGCGCTTGTTAGATTTTGTATCATTATATTATAAGCATTTTTATATCTCTAATTAATTTTTCAACTAGCGCATTGTGCGGTGAGATATCAATTAAATATATAAAATGTTATATAACAATGCTGAAATGGCGAGATATAGCCAAAAAGAGCCCTATACGAGAACCTACAAAAATAGTTACCGCTTTTGCAGGATTTGATAACAGTTTTAAATTTGATAATCAAAATATTTTAACAAATTTTAACTCTACAAATTTGTTTCATCTCTTATATCTGACTGTAACGCGAGAACTTGCAGTGCATAAAAGTATCAAACTAATAGTACAGTATCATGTTATTTGATCAAAGTACAATGCATTTCAAAAAGATATACTCGATAATACAGATTTCCGCAACGAGATCGCCGAACCATATTTAACAGCTAAATCATGAAAAATATTAGCTTGAACAAATATTTCATCAGTCGCCGATGAAATACTTCAGGAAATAAATAACATATTGGAGGAATTTATTGCATCAGGATCAGGTTGGAAATTTGAAATGATAAAAGAAGTTTTATTTCACACAGCGAGATATAACGTACTTCACGGTAGTTCTTATGGTGATCTCCCTCAAAATATTAAAAACAAAAAATGTTGCATTAACGTAAAGAACTCTGATAACAAATGTTTCCAGTGGGCTATTCTTTCTGCGATGTTTCCAGCAGATAAAAATGCTATCGTGTCGACAAGTATATTAGTCACGTATCAAAATTGAATTTCAATGGAATTGACTTTTCAGTTGCAGAAAATCAAATACCAAAGTTTGAAAAGCAAAATAATATTTCAGTTAATATATTTGGTCTAGACGAGCGTGAAAATGTTTATCCAAGGTATGTTTCGGCATTTGCTACACAAAACACAATAAACTTGCTTTTTTATAAAGGACATTACGTTTGGATAAAATACTTTACCGGCTTAGTTGGCAGACAATATAATAAAGATAAAAATAAGAAATATTTATGTTACAGTTGTTTACAAGGTTTTTCTAAGGATGAAAAACTGCAAGAGCATGTTAAATACTGTTTTAATGTTCAAAAAATAACAATGCCAGGAGAAAAAGAAAAAGTATTAAAATTTAAAAATTATACTCATAAATTAAGTATTCCGTTTGTTATGCTGATTTTGAGTGTCTACTTGTCTCTGTGGCAGGCGCAGAGAATGATCTAAATAAATCAAGCATCAGAAAAATACAACATGTTCCCTGTGAAGCCGCTTATTCAAGTCCAATAAAATTGTACAGGGGTAAAAATTCCTCCGTGTGGGTACTAAAAAAAATTAATAGATGATGTTAATAAAATTTTAAACAGATTATCTAAAACAGGTCCGATAAAAATAACATCCAAACAACAACTTGATTTTGATGAGGCAGTTAATTGTCATATCTGCGAGAAACCTATGCCTGGCGATAAAGTGCGCGATTACTGTCATCTAACCAGCCAATATCGCGGAACAGCACATAATAATTGTAATTTGAAATTTCATGCGCCAGATTTTATTCCTGTCGTTTTACATAATTTTCGTGGTTTTGATAGTCATATTATTGTCGAAGCATTTGGCGATGAGGAAATTAAATCTAAACTAAAATTAAATAATGTAATAAAATGTATTCCAAACAATTTTGAAAAGCATATGTCAGTTACACTTGGCAAATTACGTTTCATCGACAGTGTGCAATTTATGGCAGTACCATGATACGAGCATGTAGAAGGTTATAGCAGTTTCAATAATTTAAAAAATTTGTTTTGGTGAAGACTACGTCGTTCTGACGAAATAGGTGTCTTTTCGTATGAGTATCTCGACGACTGGAGTAGATTTGATGAACCTTTTCTGCCCGATAAAGATAAATATTACTCTCAGTTAAAAAAACGAAAATATTACAGATGACGATTACAAAAATGCACAAAAAAACTTGGAATAAAATTGGTTGTAAGACACTTGGTGATTATCATGATTTATATTTGAAAACAAATGTTTTATTACTAGCAGATGTTTTCGAAAATTTTCGTGAAGTTAGTCATGAAAAGTATGGATTAGACCCGTGTTGGTATTGTTCAAGGGCCAGGATTATCATGGGATGCTCTGTTAAAAACAAGCAGGATAGAATTGGATCTCTTAACTGATGCTGATATGTTTAAGTTTATTGAAAAAGGAATTCGCGGCGGAATTAGCGTTATAACCAAAAAATATGCGGTAGCTAATAATAAATACTTATAAAACCACGATACAAATTTACCGTCAAATTTATATTATTATATGTATTTTAATAATTTGTATGGCTATGCTATGTCAGAACCAATGCCGTGTGGTGGATTTCATTGGATAACTCCAGATCAATTTCTCAAAGAAACTGAGAAAAATCTCCCAGAAAATGTCAGTTATTTTGTTGAAGTTTATCTCGATTATCCTAGTTCGTTACATGCTCTACATAACGACTATCCGTTTTGTGCAGAGGCAATGATGATCGATTATAGTTTATTATCGCCTGAGCAACAGGCAATGACAACAGCAAAAAATTCGATCGTTAATAAGCTAGTTCCAAATTTGTTAAATAAAAGAAATTACGCGATACATTACAAAAAATTAAAACAAGCAGTAGATGCTGGACTAATTCTGAGAAAAGTTCATCACGCGTTAAAATTTAATCAATCACGTTGGATGTCAGATTATTAATTTAAATACCAAACGTCGTGCTAATGCTAAGACCGACTTTGAGAAAAAAAAAACTATTTTCAAGTTGGTGAACAATTCCGTGTTCGGTAAGACAATGGAAAATATCAGAAAGCGAGTCAATATTGAAATTGTAACTGCTGTAAATCGCAGAAATAAATTAGTCAACGATGACGGTTTTGTCAGCATGAAAATATTTAATGAAAATTTTGTTGCAATACATCAACGAAAAACAAATTAAAAGTTAAATAAACCGATTTATGTTGGTGCAGCTGTACTTGATATATTAAAATCGCTAATGTACGACTTTCACTATAATTTTACCAAAAAGTAGTGACCAGATTCGGAGTTGTTATTTACTGACACGGACTCACATGTTTATAACATAAAAAATGTGAGGATGTTTCTCAAGATATTTATGATCATAAGGAGTTGTTTGATTTATCGGATTATCCAGAAAGTAGTGGATTTCATGTTGATGCAAATAAAAAGGTTATTGGCAAAATGAAGGATGAATTTATGTTTGTGCCAGTTAGGGAATTTGTTGGACTAAGAAGTAAAATGTACGCCGTAATTTTAGATGACAATAAACTGACAAAAAAGCAAAAGGTATTCCTCGCAGATATGTAAAAATGTGTATGAAGTTTGATGATTTTAAAGCAGCGCTAAACACCTGCACTAATTGTATTAAAACAGGTGTTATCAGAACAAATCATCACAAACCTGAAACAGATACAATTATAAAACGTGGACTAAGTAATTTTGACGACAAACGATATTGTGAGGACGGAATTAATACGTTAGCTATTGGACACTATGTTAGTACCAGAGGTGATATATTCAATATCATCTTTAATTAAATTTGTCTAAACGTTAGAAATAATGTTCAAAAACGTAACGATAGCCGATGGAGTTAGTAGCAAAATTTACAAATTAATGGTTAATGGCGAGCAATTATCATTTGAATTTAATGATGAAATATCAGGTATTTGTTTTAGTAAATTTGATAGAATGAAACTCTCGCTCATTAAATCAGATAACAGCAAATATGTTGATTATCTTGAAAAGTTGAGAGATGAGCTTATGCTGAAATACGAGAATCTTCATGATCCGATCAGACAAGAAAAATATACTAAGATTAATATTGACCTAAACCGGTGGAAGGTTTTTGTAAAAGGTTGTAAATATTTTGTTAACAGGATAGTAATGAAAGAGTTATTTGAATGTCATCGAAAAGTAAGCGGAAAAAATTAAATTTTATTATATAAATACGATAAGGAATTATTTCTGATTGCTACTGTTGATGTTTTAGGAATAGAGGATGAAGTTCTTTTAAAGGAGATAACTCTGTCTGTCTTCCTTGTATTGTAAAGGTAGATAACTCGTATAGTAATTAAGCAGTTATATTGCATAACATTACCTGACCGTTGTGATTTGTTGCGTGTTTGTCTGTGTGTGTGTGTGTGTGTGTGTGTGTCTGTGTGTGTGTGTGTGTGTGTGTGTGTGTGTGTGTGTGTGGATCAGCATAATTTATAACGAAAAATAATATTTTACGTCTTTTAACTGATAAATTTAATGTGCATTATCATGCGTTAATTTTAGTAGGTTATATAGCTGTGCAAATTCCAGGTAAGTTATTGATTTCCACCTATATAATGTACACTGCGAGAGCTGTTCACAACAACATCCGGTATATTTATTTCCGATCCACACTACAGTCTGTTTGCTTCATTTATATAGTCTTCCCTCATACAAAATACGTCGGACTGCATTTTATTCAACATATTTCTGAAAAGTGTGTACATTTTAGATCCAATGCTGCAGCTCCCCTCTTGTCAATAAAATAAAGAAGAGTAGCAAAATAAGGAAATGGCGTATACATCACTAGGTAACTTCATAACAATTTCCGAAAGGTATACTTGTAAGCAAGAGTCCGTAGCACAAGTGTTAGAGTGTTGAATTCTCGTACTCGAGGTCTTGAGTTCTATTCCCGTCACCGGCAATTGTCAATGGGGGCGTTAGGATGCCAGATTTTTCTAGACTAGTGGGAGGTTCTGCCCCAAGAAATTTCATGTACACTTCTCACCATGTCAAACAACGTGGTGGGTGCTGTTTTGCACTCATCCCGGGGTTTAATATTGGGGGTAGTGTGCATGAAATTAGAAAACATAGGCAACTCTCTGAATTTCTAAAGTTTCGTTTCGTTCATTTAGGAATTCGCCGGGGAGTGTTTATGAAAATTGGAGCCCCTCAAAAATAAACAGTAGGGTGATGTAAGCTCCTTGACCTTGTGACCTCACTGAAGGGTTTCCCCACACAAGGACATTCAGAAAGAATGTCGCCAAAAGAAAAAGTATCACGAGGTGCCTGTGGGCCATAAGAAAGGCTTATACAAAAAACTAGGGTCGCCCCTCCCCCACCCCCCACCCCAAATAAAACCTAGGGTCATCAACCAAACGACCCAAAAAACTAGGACCTCATGAGCTTTACTGGCATAAAGAATACAAATAATATGGCGAATAACAGTCCTTTGAAGTACACTAGATCCAGCAAGGGATCACGTATATCAGGGATTGATTAAGACAAATGCAAAAAGGTTAATCCTTCCGGACGCACTAAAGTTAATCCTTCCGAACAAACCTGTAGTAGCTTGCCGGAGACGAAAAAACCTCGAGGACATCCTAGTCAAGGCGAAGCTAACGCCAATCACTAGTCAATCTGGCTCCTGTGGCGATAAAAGATGCAAAACCTGTCAACATATGATAGAGACCAGGACATTTACTAGCACAGTGACTAGAGAAAAACTAAACATACATGGTCCAAACAAAACGTGCAAAACTGAGAATATAATTTATCTCATCACATGTAAGATCTGTAGCCTTCAGAATGTCTGAGAAACTGAAAAGCTACACAAAAGGATCAACATTCATAGATCTGATTGGATGACAAAGAAGCTGTGCAGAAGCCCGGTCGCAGAACACTTCTCCTCCCCTGGCCACACTTTCAGTGATATAACACTTATTGCAATTGCTAACAACCCCAACTGGAGTTCCGAAACCAGGAAAGAAAATGAATCTTACTGGATACGCCGCCTTAGAACATTGAAACCAAACGGTTTAAAGCAAGAAGACTAGAAAAAGACAGCCATACACAAATAAAACTATCTTTTGCAGCCAACATATTTTACTTTTGAAAAATTCTCTAAATTTGCTTAATAGCCTACAATGACTTCTATAACAATGAAATATCCGGGATGTAATTTCCTCTTATATAAATGTACACAAAATACTAGATGTCGTTATGGCTCATCGTTTTCTAGGTTAATACAAATAATTTCCAGTATCCGCAACAAGTTGATATAAACTAGTTGAAACATAATACATTTGGAGGTTTAATTCCTGTAGAAACAGCCATGTAAAGTTTTGCAAACACTACGGTTTTTCTGTTTTATTTGTTTGTCTTGTCTATGTTTTGTATATGCCTTTGAAAAAGACTCATTAAGAGTCGAAAGCTCTCAGGCTAGTTAGATACTAGTTTTGCACTATTCGTTGTCAGTTAATAGAAAAATTAACAGTAATTTTAATTTCGATAAAATTAAAGTTCTGATTTTAAATGTTAGCAGACTTTGTGGCGCCAACTAGGGTCATCGTGGAAGGTACATTCCTTTTAACGTCAGCTTTGGTGGTACATATTTATACTAACAGATAATTACCGGAAATAAAAATGCTTCAAATGAGTATTAATCAGCATAGCTTGGGTTTACTCTAAAATAAACACCAATCACAAAGAATCCCAAAAGACACGAATCGGGGTAGCGTAGTAGTTACTTCCGCTCAGGTTAACACACACACACACACACACACACACACACACACAATGCCAAACAAGTGATAGCAATGACTACTTTCTCTGATACCTTTTACGGCTAGAATGGAATTAAGATGAAAAAATAATTTAATTAGAACCAGAACGTATAGACTTTCTGTATACAATTTATAGAGGGCAGCAATAGATATATTTCCATGTTAGAAAAGTTAAATGACATTGTGCCATTTGTGGTAAAGATCATCTTTTAAGCAATTAGACTAGGCAAATGCATACGTTCAGTCATATAAAACACACTCCCAGGGTTGTTTTTGGTAGAAGTGCTAACAGTGTCGCGATCGTGGTTTTTGAATGTTTGGTAACTGGCCAGAAAATGCTTTTTATTTATCTATGAATAGTCACTGGTTTATGTGCAATTTACACTTGTGGACCCACTTTCACACAGGAGGATCTTCGCACTTTTCAGAGGGGTATACTGTACACGATTTTGTCATAGTGATGTGATTGGTCCATTTTGAGTTAAAGCAATGTCACTAGTCCATTCTGAGTTAGCAAATATTTTAATAAATTGAAAGAATTAATCATCTTCAAAGAATATCTGTAACACAAACACAAGACTTGATTAAGAAATCTCATGCCAATTTATTGTGCTATCTAGCAGTGATTTAACACCCACTTGTATTGTACAGATATACATTACAGCCAACTACATCCACATTTTACTCAGTCATTTAAATTACATCATGTATTAGAAACAGAAAGATAACGAGCCCTGAAATTAAGAAACGCCCCTACCAGTAAACTTTTTGGACCAAAGAACGTGCTGTTTAAAGATCTCTGAACACTGTCGAGAAAGACTGTGTCATTTACCATTTATCGGAACCAGATTATCCATTTTTGGGTGATATTCTATATAAGCAGTGGCGGAAGCGTAGGGTTTAACAAAGCATTAAGTAACAGCATTTTGGAATTCTTGAGCTCTTCTTACATATATATATATAATTTAAACATGGCTGCTTCTCCCACTCCTGAATTCTACCAATTATTATATATCTCATTGGAGTAACACCTCCATAAACATTGGGACGGAGAACAGGACAAGAATGCTTTTATTATCTCTCATATTTTGATCCCAAAAGTATCCCTGCCAAAGAAATGTTTAGAAATCATAGCTAAGACATACCTATAATATTCAACGGGCAACAAAAACAGGCTTCTGTCATACTTTTGGTAATACATTTTGTAGTTTTTTACTGCAAATTATCATACAATGTTTTAATCCGAGAGAGGGAGATAACCCATAATGAAAGTGGCAACACTTTGCCATTTTGAAAATGACAATTCATTTTTGAGTCTGTATCTAATTAAAATTTAAATTAATAATAGAAATAGTTTCTTATCTCATTTATTATTGACCTTGAACTCTACACAATTCCGCGACACATTTATTTATTGATT
Source organism: Megalonaias nervosa (assembly GCA_016617855.1). NCBI lineage: Eukaryota > Metazoa > Mollusca > Bivalvia > Unionida > Unionidae > Megalonaias > Megalonaias nervosa. The sequence continues at coordinate 4,335 of JAECUM010010948.1, read as the reverse complement.
TAGTTTGGGTTTTTCTGGTTTTGTTGGCACATTTTGAAACTTATTAGATATGTCTGTCTGAAGAAAAGAGAGATAATTACCTTTACCAGTTGTATATCCATGCAGCTTTCTTCAACTGGCCTGGGTTGAATTGATCCTGCCAACCTTCGGCAACGCGTCCGATGGTCTTAAATCGCAGCCACAGCGGATTCCAGTATTCATTCATTAACATTTCTCGCTGCCTCAGCTATGCAATATCTTGAACATCATTTAAACATTTACGACCATCAGTTTTCAATGCCCATCTCCTCTCTCTCTCTCTCTCTCTCTCTCTCTCTCTCGAACATTTTATATAACACATTCGGGGACAGGTGGGAGTGGAGTTGGAATGTGGCATCAATACATTTGCAAATTTAATGTCAAATGATGATGATCACCTCCCTTGCCGCCATTTCAGATTAGATTCCTTAAGCATGATACTGGAGAATATTTGTTCAGTTTATTTTTATTTGGACGTGATATCTCGTGATATATTACCTTATTTTAATGAAAACGTTTACAAATTCATGCGCGGAAGATGTTTGGGAAATTTATTTCAATAATATACTGCAAAACATGTGTGTGCGCTCTGTTGTGTGTGTGTGTGTGAGAGAGAGAGAGAGAGAGAGAGAGAGAGAGAGAGAGAGAGAGAGAGAGAGAGAGAGAGAGAATAGCTGGTGTGGCGCAATAAAATGTGCTCACATCAAACCAATCATTAACATAAGCATCAAAGTGCACAATTTCTAGCCCACTCATGCAACACAGTTGCAAACTAATATAGGTGTTATTCAACAACACAAAGTCAAGTTTAAAATAATCAGAATTCACTTAAGCAGTAAAACACGATGGTTTAATTTAATAAAATTTCGTTATACAAGGTAAGATAAGGAATAATGTTAAAAAAGAATAAGGCTTACAAAAAAAATGTGTGCGCAGTATTCATGGACGGGGTGTATCGACCTTCCAGTATCCATGTATCTATGTCGGATTTTATGTAGCACTGATGTCCTAATATGTTGTAATACTTCTTTTTCTTTTTTTTTACCGGGACTGCAACCAAAGCAAATGTTTTCATTTCGAACCGTGTGCATTAACTGAAAACGTGTAATTCTTATATATTCTGCAGTAAAACAAAGATATAATTGTTTTCCAGTGGGGATATGAGATGTATTTCCTTGCCTAAAACATCATATTCACCCAGGGTGACGGACATAATGCACACAAAATGTATTTACAACAATGTATTTATTGTCATTTGTGTATCAGCCAAAATACGGTAAAGAATATGTTTTTTCTCCTATTTTTATGCCTAAAGTGTTATAGTTACTTTATACCTTTTAAATTACATATAGTATTCCTGTAACTTACTATTTCCAAAATGATCTTCGAAGATTGCTTTCGCTTTATGTCGGCGCCTCCAACGGTTGGTAAATCTAATGTACCGGATAGGCGCCTTTAAATTTATTAGCTGTGTGTAAAAACAGCGATCATGCATATTTTATCTTGTATCGCGTTCTTCTTGGCAATGAGGAAACGCTAACGGTTGGAAATAGGCAAACACCGATCCACCAACAAAAACAAAATAAAGAAACAAAATAAAATAAACAAAAGAAACCCTCAAAAGAAACAAAAATAAAACACATGGTACATTTTAACATATTTACAATTGCTGCTTTACTATTATGATTTTTTAAACCTTGCTCTAATAAATGGAATCGATAAAAAGCTATGATTATCTAATTGAAAAGTTGCAAAACTTTATTGGTATCAGCGAACAACTTCTAGCATACCTTATTTATTTTGAGCAGAGCGCAGAAAGATTTTAATTAAGTAGCCGGGCTTGGCCTCGCTTTTGATGGCAACAATACAGTAGTCTGAAAGTTAGATATAATCAACTGTTTTCTAGAGGAGAAAAGTCACGCCATACATATATTTAGATTGTAATCAATGTCTTTTGTCTTCAATCGCCTGCTGAGATGTTATTATGACCAGTCAAGCATTGTGGGATTGAGATAAACTTATAGGATAAAATGTAATGGATTAAAGAATATAATTGTGTGCCTACATCTATCTTAAGGAAATTTGGCGAAGAATTTGAATTTATGACTTTTATACGGAGTATTTAAAATTATGGAATACCATCCATAAATCTAATGCACATTTATAAAGTACTTGGTTTCTTAAATGTTTTTGGAGATAAAGACTGTGTTTTTCTGTAGAACAATTATATTTACTCCTGTGTTCGGATCTGATTTTCAGAAGAAACGTACGTCCATGATATAATATTTAATTTAATGTTAAAAACCGAAGCGATTTTTTTATTATTTAAGTCAGAGTAATGTATTTGACATCTTTGTCCGTGTAGTCGATATTTTAATACAATTTGTTTACAGAAATTAAGCGAAAGTAAAGTATTGATTTTTGAGAATATTGAATGTGTAATATTGAATATGTAACAGTGCAAATCGATAGGTCTCAATCACTCATAAGAACACTATACATATATTTTCCAAAATCGTTCAAGAATATAGAAAATACTCATACTAACGTACCAAAATGAACGTTTCCTTGTATAAGGTTCCGAAACGCTCATAAAGTATTTCCAGTAAACAGGAAATTAATCAGGATATCATTTATGGTCATCCATAGTTCCTACGGGCACTTTTGTATCATCGTCATAGATGTATTCAGGTTGATACTTTAAACTTCAATGTTTATTGCATGAATTTTACATCAGTCTTACCTCATTTACGTCGTTTCTCTATAGGGTTGGAATGAGTTAAAATGGTGTATTAACATGTTCACACATGAAGAATATTTACATGCACACACTGTATGTAAATTGTACCAACTATGTCATAAAACAAATCAATATAAAACTCATGTGTACAAAATTATATTAGGAAGGGTAAATTGAATTTCTGCTATAAGGTTACGAAGCAGTCATAAAGTATTTACAGTATACCGGAAATTAAGCAGGATATCATTTATGTTCATCCATAGTTCCTTCGAACACTTTTTGATCATCGCCATAGATGTATTCAGATAGATACTTTACACTTCAATGTTTATAGCAAGAATTTGACATCATTCTTACCTCATTTACGTCATTTGTCTATTGGGTGGGAATCACTTAAAATGGTATGTTAACATTTTCACATATCAAACATATCTATATGCACACATAGTATATAAATTGTACCAACAATGTCATAAAAAAAACTTATTAAAATCAATATACAATTCATGTGTACAAAAATATATTAGGAAGTGTAAATCGAACAAAGATAAAAGATGCAGAAGTAAGACCACACATAGTCAACACCGGAGTGTTCACATACAACATTGATAAAATCGATATGTTTAAAGCATCAAATATATGCTATTTTTGTAAACAAACAAGAACGAAGAAAAGACAGTTAATGACAAAGTTCGCCATCATTGTTATTAAATAGACATATTAAAGCGTCAGGAACTAACGCATATGATTTCATGTTTCAGTACACAAAATGCATAACTTCTTTATTAGTAACTTCTCGTGTTAGAATAGTCACTTATTTCATCAATATTCTTAAAATGAAGCGGACGAAGAGATGAAAGTCAGTCGCTACAGCAACGAGAAATGCATATCATAAAGCGTTGATTTCAGAGTTGATGGCTTCATGCACAAAGGGAAAGAAATAACAGTGACAGTCAATGGAAAAGCCGAATCAATATTTAATTGATGAACTATTTACAGAGATGCTTAAAGATAGAAACTAACCCGAAATATTCAACTTTAAATGATTCAGAGATATTGCATAATCATTATTATTAGCGAAATATCTTGGAATTGCTATAACCTTAAAACACTAGAGGATGTACATCACTATTATGTGAAGTAAGACTAGGTCATGTTATGCGATATTCTTGAAAACATGGATAATTGTTTTCTGTGAAAAATTCCAAAACCGTCCCTGCATCTTTCGGCTCCTGGAGTCACACATGCTGCAGATTTAAAGATATAAAGTCTAGATTTAGAACTGTTGAGAGATTATGAAACTTTTTCATGATTGAAAGCTCATAACAGGACATTTGGATGATACATCATTGATACATCATTGATACGGCAAAACAAACAACGAATATTACTTGAATGAAGATGAACATACTAAATCAGGTAGTGAATACTTGAATTCCATGTCATTTATTATGTTCTTTGAGTTCTGCTACTTGTGACGTTTCACTATTTATTTACTATGTTCTTTTACTAAAACCGATATGCATCTCTCTCTCTCTCTCTCTCTCTCTCTCTCTCTCTCTCTCTCTCTATATATA
>JAECUM010010947.1:0-12292 GCA_016617855.1 Megalonaias nervosa | reverse complement strand
ATCGGGGCTTTCCTATGTTCTTCTACCACTAGTTATACTGGCTGCCTTGAATAGCCTAACTTTGCCCTGTGAAATGGCATTAAACCCCAAATCAACAGGAACAACAAGAACAAAACCATTTATATAGTTAATAGACTTTAATAATCTCTAGTTTATCCCTAAAGCATACGGATAATATTAAGATCATTAATTCCAGTGGAGTGGAGCAGTATATTAGTTTGTTTGTAGATCAAGATATGGAGAATGCTAATTTGCTAAACAAACAGGAAGGCAGGCTTGGCTAGCAAGTTGGGGGCTGGTTGATGGTCATAACAAGTTATTAGCTGCCCAGCAAGAGGATGTTAATGCATCTTAATTATATTATTAAATGAGAGAGAGAGAGAGAGAGAGAGAGAGAGAGAGAGAGAGAGAGAGAGAGAGAGATTTTAATATTTTCCTCAATTTCGAAGTATTAACATGAATATTTTCTGATTTAATAAGAAAAACTAATTATAGACTTTGAAATGTTACAGCTGTCCAACAATGTCCAAAATCCCATAAAATAAAACTGCTCGTTCCTCTGAGCATTTTGAGAAGAAAATACGGATTATGTGATTCTGCATGCGGATACATGGATAAGTGCATGTCTTAATAATATTTCACAAATCCTCCAACACTGCTCAAATCTCCAGATATGATTGGAGATGGTCTGTATATCTGTATAATGGTTGAACATTATGACCCAACTCCAGCTACTGGGAGTTGGTTCATATAAAATTTAAAATTAAGCTAGATCAGTCCTTCAGAACAACTGTCAAAAGTTTGCTCAAATCTGAATAGAGACTTATTTCATCAATTACAATTGAGTTGAAGGAAGGTGGTAAGAGATGATTGTTTGCAATCTGAACTCTAAGATCTAGCGGCCTGTCACACGGCTTTTTTAATTATTTGCTTGAATCACTTTCTTAATTGATTGCAAATCAAATTCAACTAGGATTAAACACAAAGTGGCAGATGTATATCCTCACCTGAACTTAATTACAAGATCAAAAGCATTGTCATAAACAGTCCAGCTTGTAAGCATCTAAATCAGGTGGGGATTCCTTAATTTGCTGTTGATGTTGTTGCGACTCTATGGTCTTAATCTTAGTAACAGAAAAAAAGCAAAAACCAACATAGTTTAGTAAAATTCAGCAAGTAATTTATTTCCCTTGAATACAAAATGAAAATTTAAAAAAAAACTTACAGTATTGTGAATTAAATCCCAGATAATCCTAAAATGTCTAACACATGTTCAAATGTATGGAGTTCCAAATGAATTCCAATGGCGTTCTGAATAAATTCCAATACTGAACGTGCTGATGTTCTAATAGCTTTTTATGTGCTAATGTGCCAAAAATAATGATGTATCACAATGATATAATAAAAATGTCTTTGAATGAATTCACAATAATCTCAAAATATTGATTTAGTCTGGAAATATTGAGTACTTTATAATTCGAGTGAATAATTTAAAGAAATAAATCCTCTCAAGTTAAAAAATGAGTACAACAATAAGACTGAAATTTTGAAGTAAACAGCATTAATATGAAAAGCTATGACACAAAAACAAAACCAGGATGAGGGTAAACATCCTTTCTATAACATTTTAAGTTGTCAACAAGATCATGAATTTCCAATGAAAAACTAATTTTCCAATACTCAGATATAAGCAAACATGCTTACCTCCCTTAATAATTATTTGAATATTTAATCTATAATCTATATTCATAGCGAAATAGATATGTATTATGTTGTTTACAAAATAAATGTCACTTGTCAGGTAGACCCTTAACTCATCTACTGGCCAAGGTCAATCACATAATATAGATATACATAACATATAATCGTGGAGAAAAGCCAAAAGCCAATGCAAATTAAACATACATAACAATATTTGTTGTTTATGTATTCCAATTCCAACTGTTCACTAACTCCAAAGATAATTTTAGCCATTCTTTCTGCTAATTAAATAATGAGCATCAAGGCCTAAATATTCCAGGCTCAATGCACTGTTTTTAAATAAAAAACAATTGAACTTTAAAATGTCTAATTTCACAAATGTTGTTCCAGAGATTTACACCTATGGTAAAATTCAAATTGACAATAATCAAACACCTATTACCCCAAGGGATGATTTTTTTGTTAACAAAGTAGAAGATGAAAGAATTTTCTTTCTGCTTGTTTACTATGTTTGAAAGACATTAGAAAAATTGTATTTCATAATTTAGAGCATGTTCAATATTATTTTAGCTTGGACGAGCTAACTTATTTTGCAATTTAGTAAGCATTTTTTTAATACTATATGACTCATTGAATCATTAGGTAGTTATGTTATTTATATTTAACCTTTAGCTGATAGGACTACATGTCTTCCTTTATTGTGGAAGTTTGAATATATACTTACTAGGAAGTTGTACCTGAACCATTATTGCTACCAAATTAACTTGATTCTATATGGTCGGCATGATTCTACATACATACTCTTAAGGGCTCTCATTTGATATTTTTAATATCAAATTCATTTTGGCATTTTTCCCCAATTGGAGGATACTCATATGTTATGCTAATAACGTAAAGGTCATGCCCATTAAATACATTTCTTTTACAGTTTTAAATAGGAAAAATATAAGAATATTTTCTTCATGCTGGGATCAGCCTAGCTCTATTCCATGAATCTGGGATCAACCCAGAATACACTCGTAGGTGGGGATCAGCCTAGCATAGATTTAGTTAAGATGGGATCAACCCAGAATACATTTGCATGCTGGGATCAGCCTAGCACACAGCCTACTTAAGCTGGAATCAGCCCAGAATACAATTGAATGCTGGGATCTGCCTAGCACAGATTTTACTTGAGCTGGGATCAGCCTAGCACAGTCCACGGAAGCTGGTATCAGCCCAGATTACACTTTAATGCTGGGATCGGCCTAACACCAATTATCCTTGAGCTGGGATCAGCTCAGAATACACAATAATGCTGGGAGCAGCCTAGCATAGATTTACTTGAAGATGGGATCTGCCCAGAATATACTCGAATGCTGGGATCAGCCTAGCACAGATTTTCCTTGAGCTGGGATCAGCCTAGGACCAATTCAACTTGAGCTGGGATCAGCCCAGAATACACTGTAATGCTGGGATCAGCCTAGCACCGATTGGGAATCAGTCTTTTACATTGAGCTGGGATCAGCTTAGCACCAATTCTACTTGAGCTGGGATCAGCCCAGAATACACTGTAATGCTGGGATCAACCTAGCACTGATTGGGAATCAGTCTTTTACATTCAGATTCTAGCCCATGAGTAGCCCCCACAGAGAGAGCCAAATATTTTTAAAATATTTAAATTAAGTATTGATATTATTTAAGTTATGAGCTTGATGTTGTAGAATATTGGTAATAATGAATAGTGGCATGTTTGAGGGAAAGAGAGAGAGAGAGAGGAATGCATATACTCATGTATCCTATATTTCTTACAATGCATGTATTAAATCATTTCTCATACAATTCAGTATTGTTTTGTTGTGCATAAACATACATACATACATACATACATACATACATACATACATACATACATACATACTGTAATAACCTGCATTTATGGAGTGCAATATACATGCATGTATACGGTAAACACTTTTCATACATGCCATCCAATTCGGCCACAGTTGTTCTTTATAAATCTGTGCATTACCAGTGAATTGCTCAAAGCACCTGACATTAATATTTTCTATGATTCTCTGTTTTGTTTACTTCATCTGTTAATTGTTAGCTGGTATAATCTACATGTTTTGAGTTAGCGAAAACTGGGAATATCAATGCCGGCGACTGGCATACTTGATTAATAACTATTTATAGTTAACCGTTTAAGACTGTATGATTCATACTCAATGTGTTTATAGCCCTGTCGTTTAATTTGTACGCATCATTGCATTTAAGTTTGGTTTTCTCTTCTTTATTTCTTTGGTACATACACATGTAGACTGCCCTGTCATGCGGTCTACCTTGGTAATATTGTAAGAGTGCATAACACAGTTTCCGAAACATTGCTATGAGCGACAGTATTATACAATATGTGCCGCGAAATACAAAACTACAATCAAACTAGGTACACCACAGTTATTGTGAGTTTTATTTATTAATTTATTTTTTAATTTTGTTTTGTTTAGTTTATTATAGAGTTATGTAACTTTTTGCTATATTTTGGACAGTAAATTTTTGTTTAAAGTTTATTTAAGCACAAAGCAATATTTATTTAAGGATTTTTTGGTTGTTTTTAATTATTTCTCTCTTCCAAAGTTATATGCATTCTAGTAATTTCTAATTTATTTTTACAAGCAAAATAGATATTGTTATATCATTTGTTATTTAAAACTCAGTTATACGGTCAAGTGAGTGTTGTCCTCACAGACCAATATTTTTATTTATTTATTTATTTATTTATTTATTTATTTATTTATTTATTTATCTATTTATTTATTTTCTTTATTTAATTGGCTTTATGAAGCTCAAGGCATAAGAGAAGTTTCTTTACACTACAAATATATAATTACTTTCTTAAATTGTAGGTTGAAAAATGTTCTTAGGGAAATAGAATGTCTAAGTCATTGTGAGTACTTTCCTCACCGACTCGACATTCTAAATTCCATTCAACAATATTTTATTAATCTAGCAGTCTATAAAGACATAATTTATTTATGTTTCTATTTATTATTTACCAATTGTCTAAGTCACGATGAGTGTTTTTCTCACCGACCTGACGGCCAATTTACTTCCATCTATATCAATTCACTTCAAATAAGTATTAATCTATACAGGGATCTATACCTATAATCAACCGACCTCTGAAGATGCGAACAGAAACAGCTACAATTAATTGAACGACGGCTAATGCTTCTCTTGTTTGTTTTTTTTAAATATACCAATAAAATAGTTTTTCTGAAACTTCACAGAAAACTGATTACCTTTGAAGTGCCAATTGCTGTGTATAAATACAAAGCAAATGGCAAAAATCTCAATCAGAATTATATACTGTCAACAGTGCAACATTACCATGGGTAAACGTAAGTTACACGTTGCATGTTCATCATCTCATCCTAAGAGTAAGTTAACAGCATTTGGATTTAGTGCAAATTCATCAGACAACACCAGTCACTGAACCTGATGTTATACCTGGCAGTCCAACATCATCTACATGTAGTGATGGTAGTAATGCTTCAAGTGCAATACCACATCATGATGAACTGGTCAATAGTTCCCAAAAATTTCTCGACAGGTGGAAACTTGAGCGTCCGTGGCTGAGATATGATACAAAGTTAAAGCAGATGTTCTGTGATATATGTATCAAGGCTTAAGTCGTCAATTCATTTACAACTGCCTGTGATATTTTGAAGGAATGTGTCACCAAACAAGAATCCAGGCGGGGTAAGTAATATATGTTAATTTTGCTCATTGATCCTTTACTTTTGCCGTCAATCCCGTGTTACGACTGCAGGGACTACGCAACAAGAAATAGCAAAACAAACAAGTTTTGTATCATTGAAAATAATTTATTTCTCAAAATACGGGAGTGAAAGAATTAAATTAACTTAAAGCATGGTGAATGAATTCCTATTTCCTAAAAGTCCTATCAATTCCAATAGTTCCAAGAAATCCGAATATGTTCCAAAGAAAAATGCCCCTTTTGTGTTGAAGTTTCAAATGTACAGAATGAATTAATTAATTTCCAAAGAATTCAAATAGTCGTTGAATAAATTTAGTTAATGCTGTACAGTTATTCTAGCGTGTCATGCAAAAAAATAAATCTTTTCAAAAGCCAAGTCAGGAGATTGAATCCGAAAACACACAGATTGCGACCTACCATCGGGAAGTTTTTTGCGGCATATTTAAGCATCGTTTTCACTAAATATTCTACGATTTTTCGGGTCCAATTCACGTGAAATTCTCAAAAAGGACACGCCGTTTCACCCAGTGAAGTGCGATATTTGCTCCCTCCCCACCCCATGTGCCCCCATTTCATAAGGTTAGACTTAAGCCTCTTCGACATACTTCAAAGAAACTGCCTGTTCTACAGTGAGGGAAAGCACTAACATCTGATTGACAAATAAACCATGCCCTTTTTTTGTTATAACTAACAATGCCTAAAATGGGTGTAAATTTTATGTTAACAGTTCAAATGTTGTCTCAAGCTACCATACATGTGATAACTATTTCCCACATTTTATATCCCACCTTATTTCCTTATTGTTAACTAGTATATGCATATAACACTGTTGATTCAATAACAAATTATTTCCGAATTGGTTTTTTTTGGGGGGGGGGCACATATACTCTCTGATATGTTTCTTCACTCCTTCTTTTAATTTAATGATGGTAGTTAATGCTTTTATATACGGTACATTAATGCCAGGTGTTGACTCATGTAAGTTTCATTGGTGGGAATCGAGATCCTAGTTTGCTTGTCGAGAAAAATTCTACAACATTCAGTGATCATTCTTGGGATTTAGGAAGCAATTCACTATAAACATAGAATGTAAAGCGCGGCAAAATAAATTTCTGAACTCCTGGTTGACGGAGATGCTTTTTTTGAAGCTAGCCATGAAAAAAAAAAGGGGGGGGGGGCATTTAATTACTGAATGCATGAAATCGACGGTCGCATTATACGTCACTTATCTTACATTGCAATGTACGATCATAGGGTTTTAGTATTAAAATGTCATTAACTAAAGTTCCTTACAAAACTGTTATTTGGAAAATAATGTACATAATATAGATTTGCTTAATACATGATGTTTCTATTAAAAAAAATGAGCGAGACACTGTAGATGTCAGGAAAGTAGATATTTTACATTTAATAATGCATTTTGTTTTCAGGTGACAACAGTTATGCCTATGCACTAACGGTGATGCGGGATGCAAAGACCGTGGAAGTAGCGAAGATCGCTGCTATTAGTAAAAGTAAAAATGCCATTATCAGTGCCATGAGGAACACTTTCTTTGCGGCTTACTAAGTTCTCAGGAATGGTAAGGTGTATAGAGGTATTAAGGACTTGATTCAGTTGGCAGTGAGATCCAGGGCAACATATCCTTGCGCATCTGCGGCTGCTGAGAAACTACTGGTGTCACCTGCCAGCACTGTAAACTGTCAAAGTGGATTCAGTAAGATGAGCCTCATAAAACTGACAGCAGAAATAAACTCGGCATCTCAACTCTAGAGAATTTAATGAGAATCAGCATCTACAGATGCTAAGAATTAGACATTGAAACTGCATTCAACAAGTGGGCAGCCCTAAAATCGCGACGGATCATCATGTAACATTCTATATCATTTTAATTGTGCAAAACAGTCATGTAATGATTTATTTTGTAATATTATACCAGTATTGCTTGTTGTCAATAAAGTAATAACTATCCCATCTTTTTCAGTTTTCATTGCCTATTACATTAATAGACTTGGAAAAATATGCACTACTTGTTCTGGCGACATTTTTTGAAAATTGACGACAAAATATTGAGGTTGGCGATTTCTTTTGGCGACAACTTTTTAAAAGCCAGGACCATCCCAGCATAGTTGAAGTCTGAAGTCAAAAAGGTGTTTTCCTTGCAGATTTTACATTTCACAGATTACAATCAATTCATATTTTCTCTTCTATAGTAAACTTCATTGCAACTAAATCCAAATATGGTAACTCTTATATAATTTTCATTCATCAAAAGAAGTAATAATATAATGAACTAATGCTATAGTGCTAATGTGTACCCTGACCTTGTGTGAAGCGTACCTCAAGACAATGATAATTGTAATGTGTCGAATTTTGAAGAAGTACTGGATCCTAAGTTGAATAAATTGTGCATTAAACTTTTATCATAGTCAAGCCAGAAAAGTCTTTGAGAAAGTTCACTTTGATATTTCCCTTATTTCATCTCTGAAACATAAAAGGGACTACGTTTAAGCTTCATTGGAATTGACCCAGTCATCGTAACGGTATCTTGGCAGAGAGTACATTAGAATTACCGACCGTATCGGTTGTCAAGGACCGCATGTCAAATAATTAATCTTCAAAGGAAAGCTAATTGCATCATATTCTAGGCTGTCAAAAAACGGAAAAAAGACATGATTATTTTGGGAAAATTTTAGGAACTGTTGTTTCCGATTGGTCAGTTAAATTTAAGGCGTACACTTTAGAAATAATTGGGAATTTAAGGTGGCAACTTGGCTCAGAATTCTTTCGTCAGAATCTTACTTGAGACAATTCAGGTTGATTCCGTGGGAAACCTAAAAGAATAGTGTTTTCACTCGTTAAAAAGTAGAGAGGCCAGATAGATGTCTTGAAAGGAAAAGACAGGCTATAGTGCTAGGACGCACGGTTTGTGTGGAAAATAAACAGCATTAAGGTATGCAGTTTTAATTTCCATGTAATTTTCTATTTTGTTGTTTAGTTTTATGCAAATGTGTAGCATTTTATAGGGATTTATGAATTAATTTCCTTTGTCTGTAGGATGATGCTGTTTATCGTGAGTTAATGATAATTGCATATTTATATATGATTTAGGGATTTATGAATTAATTTCCTTTGTCTGTAGGATGATGCTGTTTATCGTGAGTTAATGATAATCGCATATTTATATATGATTTTGTAATGCTTAAGTAATCTTGCAGGTTATTTGTTACTGTAAGCCAGAAGTTAGTGAATCTTATGCATTTATCTTACTGAGTGGAACTGACTAGCTGGGTGTAAGAAGTCGTATAGTAACGTATGCAGATATATTCGGCAGCATTGTTTGTAAACACCGCGCGTGTTAATTTTGCTAGGCGTGGAGTAAGAGCGATGAACTGTTTAATTAATGTCAGACTTGGACGTATATTGCAATAGTCATTTGTACTAGAGATAACGATTGTACCTTACCTCAAATACGGTAAATTTGTAAGGACCGTTAATTGTTAAGGTCATCGTATGTCAGAATTTAGGCAGTGTGGATAGCTATTTACGTCTCTGAATAACGGAAGTAAGAGAATTTTATATATACAGATAGGTGGTGAACATATGTAGCTTTAGTAGTAATCTTGTTATTCAAGGGAACAGCTTTCTATATTCCTCCCGAGAAACCGATGAGGACAGTCTAAGAGGGAAGTCCGCAAATAGAGGGTTCAGAATAGAAGGGTCAAGAGAAAGGACCAAGCATACACGCTAGACGTGGAATACACAAAGTCAAGAGAGAACGACGCCAGGTGATGCAAGTCGGGCGTGGACATTGTACTCTTTTCACCACTCGTTACTATGATGAACGAATCCGTAAATTGAACACTGCTATTAAATTCCATTGATGTAAATCGGTTGGATTGTAATTGCAATTTTAGTTTATGTATTAATTAATTAAATTTATTTTATTTTTATTGTTTAAGGGGGCTCGTATTTGTTTATTTTCTTCTCAATAGTCTTGCTTGGTTCTCTGTCAATGTTGTATCTGTCTATTCACACTGGGCAGTAACATCGAGGGAGGTCATCCCTTAGATAACGATCGCCAAATCATTAACAGAGGGGCGGGACACATACACGTCTCCACGACCTCTCACGTCGCACGTCACTCATCTCCCATTCCCCCCCCCCCCCAGTTACAATAGTATTCTGGACTTGTATACAAACAATAAGACTGTCATGGTTATGAACTGACTTTATTCAATGTTTCGTAATAAATGAATCATTTTGCGTTATGGTTTACTCCATTCTCCCCTCCTTAGTCAGCTGATAAGAAGCATACTCATCCCTGATGCCATACTCATATGTAGTATTATCAGAACCTAGCTCGGCTGTTACACATACATACATACATACATACATACATACATACATACTCTAAGCTTTTGTCCATATTCTGTTATCATTTTTCTGTAGCACAGAAATGCAAATCCAATACTGTCTATACGCATTTTTAAAAAGTATACCACTTTTTAATAATATAAATATATTCATAGTCCATGCAACACATTTGAGTGTTTCGAGAAAGAAGGAAAGCATAATAAAAAGCCTGTTTTCATAAAGGAGAAAATTCATTTTTGGTAACCATATTTCATTTCTTAATTACTTCCAACGGAGGGAAGAGTCTCTGTTGTGAAAAGATCCAAGTTAACAGCTGTTACAGCATTTACAGAGAGAGGCAGAGCAGTGATTTTGCCTGAGATGGCAAAACACAAGGGGGTCTTTTGCTGGACTAAAATTATACAAAATTAACCTGACTGAGATCTGATGTGTACGAGTATCAAACTAAATGACAGCAACTGTTGTGTGAATGGGATCCCAATTACTGCCTAGTTGTAGAATTAATGTAGACAAATCACGTCTGGAGAAAATCCAGTCGTAGATTAGCTATACTAGAAGTGGTGCAGTGAGGATTGTTTTGCCTTATAACTACTTATATCTAGCAGTAAAAGTAAACAGATGGCTATTAAATACTATAGGGATTATTTATAAGCTGCCTGAAGTAAATCATCAAATGAATTGCCATGTAACACTGAAATGGCCAGTGAGACAGACTTTGACATTGATGAATTTGGCAATTCCATGAAAAACAGTTATGAAACTAAGAGTAATAATGTTTTAGAAACATCATTAACGAACAATATTCTGTGTGGCAGGATGGCATCCCCACAAGTATTGACAAACTGGGAAGTTCTTTGCAAGAAGATCTCTCAGAAAATCATGATAGATACATCAGTGGCAGATGAATGTGGCACTTTGCAAGATGATAACGTGACCAAGTACGATGATGTTGATGCATTTGGATTATCAGTAACTCCTACAATGACAACTGATTCAAGCAATTGCTTTCTGGATATAGAATCAATACAGATTGTGTGTGTATATATGTGTGTGTGTGTGTGTGTGTGTGTGTGTGTGTGTGTGTGTGTGTGTGTGTGTGTGCTTTTTAATGTAGCTTTAATGATTTTTCAGTCAAATCACTATGATGTCTGCAGTGGGACAGTTTATAGTGATGTCTAGCACTGGGGTATGATGCTGCAGAGATGTAGCATCATGTCCCACCCAGTCACATTATCCTGACACCAGGTCAACCAGTCCTAACACTAACCTCTTAATGCTGAACACCAAAGCAAGGCAGCTGCATGTAACATTTTTATAAGTCTCTGGTATGACTTGGCCAGGGTTCGAACCCGCGACCTCCCGCATCCGAGATGGATGCTCTAACCCAGGAGTCTCAAACTCAAACCACCCTGAGGGCCGCATGAGGGCATTTTCTTTGACCCAAGGGCCGCACCATCTTAGCTTTCTCTCATGACGCCTTGTGACGCCAATCATTTTGCCGGCACAGGATACGGCTTGGCGGGCGGCGTGTTTGAGACCCCTGCTCTAACCACTATGCCACCAAAGCAATCCAATACAGATGAAAAACCTGCCATTGATTAAAAAGAATCAAGGTACTGTATCCACTCACTTATAAGTCGAGTCAGTTTGCAAACAACAAAGATCTTGGTGTGCCATAGCATAATGCACCTGCAGATCAGGGTCTATGCTGTTTGTTCTACTGATTACTCCTGGCAAACTGCACAGGCCAAGATCTGCTGGTGCTTTATGTTACAGTTGATCTGGGTCTGTGCAGTTAACATTTGGACTCGTAAGTGAAAATGTATGGTACATAGTATCTTCAGTGCCATGTACCAAAAAATGTCTAAACCTTAAATGCCATGTACCAAAAATGTCTAAACCTTAAATGCCATGTACCAAAAATGTCTAAACCTTAAATGCCATGTACCAAAAATGTCTAAACCTTAAATGCCATGTATTTTGAGGGTTCTGTCTTTTCTACTTGTAATTAATTGTAATATCTCTCATACTTGATTTCAGCTGTAGCAACTTTATTATTTTACACGACTCTACAATATCCTACTTCTGATTCAAATTTGTTATCATTTGCTATTTCACAAGGATGATGAAGTCAAAGGTCATGTGAAATAATGAGTTTTGTTGATCTAGGTATGTGTTGATTTTTTAAGGTTCTTCTTGTGTCAATATTTTGTTCACCTATTAGCATACCCACATCAAAACAAATCAGAATTTTTTTAATCAGTTTGTAGTTTTCAGTTCTAGCATGCATTTCAAGCCCAAAACAAATGAAGAATGTGGACACAACTTAATGCACGTGATACATTTATCAGCTTAACTGTTCTTTTCATCATCATATACAAAGGTATGGTGTCAGCTATTGTTGATATATTAACTGCTCTCAATTTCTTCATGTAATTCCTGCAGTAGCCATATTT